>SJYA01002164.1:0-80129 GCA_006410615.1 Neotragus moschatus | reverse complement strand
TAGATGAGATTACTTTAGATTAATAAAGTATATATCCTTTTAACTATAATTTCAAAGAACTTTTGGATTTTTATTTTTTTCTATTTATGGATATTAAAATAATATGAATCATATTATATAATATGTACAAAAATAAAGAGAATTCTCATATACAATATATTAGTGAATATGGATATTCCAATTGTTACTATAGAATTTGAGGTAGATGTACAATTCTTTCAAAGAAACTCATTTTCTGAAACCTAAACCACTGTATTGCAGTTTTTTTACCTCCAGAATATAGCAAACTAGATGATATAAATTAAGCTAAACAATTACCAAGAAGAAAAAACTCTAGTTAGTTGGTACCTCCTAGAATAGACCAGGTTGCTTTTTCTTTTCTATAATTAAATAAAAGTAATTTGATCAAATATATATGCTAAGATAATAGTTACCCCAAATAAGAAGCTTTGATTAAGTTTATTTGGTGTATCTCAATTTCTTATGTAGCAATTAAAACATCCATCTTCATGGAAAAAACTGCTTCAAAGATCTTTTATTCCTAGGTAGGGAGTGCATGAATCACTAATTACAACACATTGCTCAGTTTTCTCCACTTAGAGTACTTTCATCTTGTGAGGAGATTAATAGCCATCCTTGAGACACCAGCTGCTTTCTATTTATCAAAGAGAAACCAGTGGCTGGCAGCTCTTTTAGAGGACTAAGGGAAGCTAACACAGGGACTTAACCGCAGGCTGGTAACTTGAGTTTGGAGACAAAACAAAGACCTCTAGGCACGGATGAGTCCTGAACACTTGATTGTTTTCTCCTGTTTCAGGTAATACACTTACCATACATATCTTTGATTATATGCTGTCCATTTTCATTTCTGTGTCTTTGGTTTAAAGCCACATCAGTGTAAATGTTGTGCCTCACCCTGCTTTAGTGAGAAACCCTATTTAAGAAGCATAGAAGCTGATTTTATTGTTTTTAGCAGTGTATATTTTCTTCCCCAAATTTTCTAAATAAATGAATTCCTTTACCTCGAGAATATGCAATCTTAAAAACAGGGTACATCAGAGAAATAATGTCTATGTCCAACAACCAACTTTCTGCCTGAAATTTAGCCCTAACTCTGTACTTTAATCACCTCAAAATACATTTGTTAAAAGAAACTCGAGAGAAGATTCAAGGAAGATGAAAGAGTAGGAAGCAGCAGGAGTGTGTCTCCTCATCTAGATAACAATTCTGCTGGCACAATCTATCTGATATAATTATTTTAGAACTCTAGAATCTGTGGAAGGCTTGCAACTTACAAAGACTTGGACAGTGAATTGTGGTTAATTTTGGTCCATTTCAGCTCTTAACACAATAAGCTACCTATCCGCCACCCCCAGCCATCTGGCAGGCAGTTGTGTATTAGTTCCTGGAGCACACTGCACAATAATATAAGATTTGATATAGCTTCTCCAAATACTGATGATCTGTTCTGTGATTCCTGATTGCTGCTTTTAATCACAGAGGGGCAGACAGAGAGGGAGACAGCCATTGTTGCTGCTAGCCCCTCCCATTCTGGATGAATTAACTTCCAGGGGCTTTAAAGAATCAGTATCCGCTTATTTTCCCTTCATATTTTGCTTTTTGTTCTCATGGGAGTCAGCCATTAAAGGATAGAATATTCAAAAACAGCTGCATATACAGGGGGAATTAGAAAGTGAATTTCCAAGGAAAGATCTAAGAAGATCTAACTTTACATCTCAACCTGACACGCAGCACAGAAACAACAATCCAAAAAAAAAAAAAGAAAACCTGAAAAAGTATATGGACATTTATGAGATATAATCACCATGGCCCATGGTAACCACAAGCTAAGGGCCTTCAGAAGGAATAATTTACATAACAACAAAGATTTTAAGCAGATCAATCCAATACATGTATATTATATATAGATACATCTCCCAAACAATGCTTAGACAGTTTTCAGTGCCCATCCCTTAGTAAGTGCTGAATGTGAATAATTTACACATTTCCACCACAACAAGGTAGGTATCATTTTCTCCTTTATTTCTGGAAGGAATTTGCAGCATAAAGAGATCACCAAATTTTCCCAGTAGGTAGCAAGTAAGAACAGCTGTAGAGCACAACATTCAGGCTACCTGGGTGCAAAATTAATGCCTACATTCACTCTGCTTCTAAAGTGGAAATGAAGTTTTTTCAGCAGCATAATGTACATTGGCATATTATTGAAAAATTAATTCTGAATTTGACAGAATAAATTAGAAATACAGTAGACAGGAAAGGACTGATAAACACCTTCTAAACTCAAAGATCCAAAGAATTAACCTAGGCAGAAAGGTTTGAGTAGGCTTCAAATTGCAATATATTTCTTACATGCTAAATCTAATATATCAGAGAGCAGAACATAAGGGAATTTAAAGACACTAGAGGACTACTGAGGCAATGTAACATGACTTGGGGTTCAATCATCTCTTATAGGCATTATATAAAAATGAGGGGGTTCAGGATGGGGAACACATGTATACCTGTGGCGGATACATTTTGATGTATGGCAAAACCAATACAATATTGTAAAGTAATTAATGTCCAATTAAAATAAATAAATTTATATTTAAAAAAGAAATATTTTTAAAAAATGGAATAGGAAGGTTAAAGCTAAGATTTCTAGAACATAGACAAAATCCAAACGCTATTTAGTTATGAAGCTTAATCTGGATGTTAATTATAATTTAGAAGAAGGTATAAATTTCAAAGACCTATTTTAAGCAGTGTTTTATATTATCTGCTTGACAATATGGAATGAGTGAGTGATAGTCACTCAGTCATGTCCAACTCTTTGCGATCCCATGGACTGTAGCCTGTCAGGCTTCTTTGTCCATGGAATTCTCCAGGCAAGAATACTGAAGCGGGTTGCCATTTCCTTCTCCAGACAATATGGAATCACCTGAAAACCAAATAGCATCACCAACTCAATGGACTGAGCAAGCTCGGTGAGATAGTGAAGGACAGGGAAGCATGATATGCTGCAATCCATGGGGTCGCAAAAAGTTGTACATGACTGAGCGACTGAACAACAAAAACCAAAACCAAAGAGAAATATAAGAGTAACAGAGAGGGGACTTCTCTCATTCTTTGGAGTGCATGTTTTGCATTTCTATAATACTACAACCACAGTAGACTAACACAAGACTGAAATGATGTAGATTACTCCAGTCCTAAAAGTAACAGTTACATTACTGTGTAAATTGTTATATATGGAGGGCTTGCATCAAAGAGTCAATAAAGTGTACACTTTGTTTCACTTGCACAACTCCTGGAAATGTTCAAAAACACCATTCATGAGAAGGAATATAAACCAAGGGTAGAAATTTTCATAGATACAGATCCTAACAATTTTATCATTTATTTCAGAAGGCGAGTACTTGAAATTCAATTCTACTTGATTTATCTACTATAATAATACATTCAATGTCATTTTAAATTGTGCTTGGTATTATAGAATAGAAAATGAGCTTCCTGTCTCAGAATATTGCTATGTTGAAAGATTTTAACAATAAATATATATAGTTGTTTCTATTAAATAATTTGAGTTGATTTAAGACTTTTAAATGAAAATAAATCACATTATAATAAAAAGAGAATATTGACTCTGTGCTCTATGATATAAGAAATCTCTGTCCCAAACTGATTCCAGACCCTGTTTTCTACTGAGAAATTTGTTCTTAATATGTATCCACTAACCTTGGACCCCGCTGCCTCATTGTCTTGGCAGTAGTACACTGAGATTGGCATCTATTTTGCTATAGGCTAAGGTTAGGATTTCCCTGGTGTCTCAGAAGGTTAAGAATCCCCCTGCAATGCAGGAGACTCAGGCTTAATCCCTGGCTCAAGAAGATCCCCTGGAGAAGGAAATGGAACCCACTCCAGTATTCTTGTCAAGACAGTTCCACAAACAGAGGAGCCTGGCAGGTTACAGTTCATGGGATTGCCAATGATCGGACACGACTGGGCACTAACACACCCACCCACACACACAAGGCAGGGTTGGGAAAACTTCTGAATGACATCACTTTGCAAGTGAGACAACATTATATTCCTCTCAGAGATTAGTAAACGGAGGTCCCCAAAACTTAAACGACTTATTTGAAGTTAAACAGCTGTGAGATAATCATTGTTAGTTTTGAAACAATATCATTTTATTTCAAACTTTATCATAGCTGCCTCTTGACACTGTAATTATGGACATTAAAATATGAAATTTTAGCTCATTCTTGGTTTTGCTGTACAGTATTAATGTGGGACATGTAAATACATGTTTTAAAAATCCAATTAAAATCTCATGTATTCAAATCTCCCTGTATTATTTAGATTTAAAAAATATGTGTTTTCAAATTTCCTTCCTGTTGTAATCCTGGCATAATTTTTAGCATGGCATCTATTATACTAGTGTATTCCCCATTAGAATATAATGTGTAGAGTGATCAAAAATAATCTTCTCAAAGTGCTATATGAAGCAATTTTTTAAAGATGAATTCTAGTTTAGAAATACTGAGGATAATGGATTAGTAATTCAAAAAGAAGTTTCAAAGGAATATGTTTTAAAGCTCATTCTACTGAGGCTAAATTTCATAAGTCACTAGCATGACATGTCTGTACCTAGGTAGAATTAAGAAAAATTTTACAAAGCAATGTTTAAGACTTTCTTCACTCCTTTGATCTTGTTTCTCTGCAGGGAGTATTTTTTTGTACATAGACATGAAGTCAACTGATCCTTGTCATTTGGTTCAGTTCAAGCGCTTCAGTCATGAGCAGTGTCCACTGAACTGCAGATTCTCATCAGAGAACAAGGCCACCTGTGAAAGCAAACCATGATGTATAGTCTGACACTGTTACCCTGAGGAGCTAACCTTGACATTGGTGAAGCCCAAATTAGTATCAAATCCTTACCTCATCTTTCATTAAAAATCATCCCTCATGGGTCACAGCTTTGTCCAGATGTTTGGAAGCTAAGTGTAATTCAAAACAATTTCTTATCTTTAGCAAATATGAACTCACCTGTATAAAACTTAAACAAATAGAGTCTAGGAGGGAAAAAGAAAGACTTAATCTACTTTTGTTATTAGTAGTTATAATTTTTATTACTTTTTCCCTTTTTGTACTCAATTCCCAAGTAATTCCACTGTGATATCATCACTTACATAATTTATGGTACATAATTTTAACTTTCATGAGTGTCACACAACAAAAATGTAAAAGTTTTTGCAAGCAAATTCCATTATACTTGAAGTGGTCCTTATTTAATAATTTTTTAAACAACAGATTCTGAGAAGAAAATGTATGGCTTCTAGAAAATTTTTCTGTGTGTGTGAGGGAAATTTTGGTAGCTTTTTGATGATGCAAATACACATTCATATATGTGGAAATAGTGAATAAACAAAGAGGTAAGATTGCTGCATTGAAGAATATGTAAGTATGTACATTAGTTCGATATTGTTACATTTCTCTCCAATGTAATAATGCCAACTTACATAGTCAAAATGGGTGTATGGGTATATTTGATTTTTTCTTTGTGTCCAGTAGCATTTTCTAATTCAGGCATTCATCTTTTACTTATAGGATGTACTTCTTTTTATACTACATTTTATTTGTTGTTAGTATTAATCTATGGTTAATTATAGGCATTGTAAATATTTTTCCTAAAATTGACTTTAAAATTAAATTAGGAAATAATGTAACAGAAGATAATGTGATGTTTTCTTGATACGATTTGTATACAGTCAAATCAGAAATCTTATTTTTTAAATTTATTTTTAATCAGGGGAAATTGTTTTATACTGTTGTATTGGTTTCTGTCATTCAGCAACACAAATCAGCCATAATAATACATACATCACCTCCCTCTTGAGCCTCCCTCACCTCCCGTCCCTTCCAAATGCTCTAGGTCATCACAGAGTACCAGGTTGGGTTCCCTGTGTTATAAAGCAACTTCCCACCAGCTATCTATTTTACACATGGTAGTGTATATATTTTCCTCTCTGAATTTATTTTTCTTGGGCATGATCTTGATCACTGCCTCCTATACAATGTCACAAACCTCTGTCCATAGATCTTCAGGCACTTTATCTATCAAATCTAAGCCCTTGAATCTATTTCTCACTTCTACTTTATAATTATAAGAAATTTGATTTAGGTCATCCCTTAATGGCCTAGTGGTTTTCCCTACTTTCTTCAATTTAACTCCAAATTTGGCAATAAGAAGTTCATGATCTGAGCCACAGTCAGTTCCTGGTCTTGTTTTTGCTGACTGTATAGAGCTTCTCCACCTTTGGCTGCAAAGAATATAATCAATCTGATTTCGGTGTTGACCATCTGGTGATGTCTATGTGTAGAGTCTTCTCTTGCTTTGTTGGAAGAAGGTGTTTCCTATGATCAGTGTGTTCTCTTGTCAAAACTCTATTAGCGTTTGCCCTGCTTCCTTCTGTACTCTAAGGACAAATCTGCCTGTTACTCCAGGTATATCTTGAATTCCTACTTTTGCATTCCAGTCCCCTATAATGGAAAGGACATCTCTTTTGGGTATTGGTTCTAGAAGGTCTTATAGGTCTTCATAGAACTATTCAACTTTAGCTTCTTCAGTATTACTTGTCAGAGCATAGACTTAAATTACTGTGATATTGAAAGGTTTGCCATGGAAATGAACAGAGATCATTCTGTTGATTTTAGGGATGAATGCAAAGAAATAGAGAAAAACAATAGAATAGGAAAGACTAGAGATCTGTTCAAGAAAATTAGAGATACCAAGGAAACATTTCATGCAAAGATGGGCACAATAAAGGACAGAGATATGGTGTGGACCTAAGAGAAGCAGAAGATATTAAGAAGAGGTGGCAAGAATACACAGAAGAACTGTACAAAAAGGATCTTCATGACCCAGATAATCACAATGGTGTGATCACTCACCTAGAGCCAGACATCCTGGAATGCAAAGTCAAGTGGGCCTTAGTAAGCATCACTACCAACAAAACTAGTGGAGGTGATGGAATTCCAATCGAGCTATTTCAAATCCTAAAAACTGATTCTGTGAAAGTGCTACACTCAATATGCTAGCAAATTTGGAAAACTCAGCAATGACCACAGGACTGGAAAAGGTCAGTTTTCATGTCAGTCCCAAAGATTCAATGCCAAAGAATGCTCTAACTATCACACAATTACACTCACCTCACACACTAGCCAGTTAATGCTCAGAATTCTCCAAATCAGGCATCAACAGTACTTGAACCGTGAACTTCCAGATGTTCAAGTTGGATTTAGAAAAGGCAGAGGAACCAGAGATCAAATTGCCAACATCCGTTGGATCACTGAAAAAGGGAGAGAGTTGCAGAAAAACGCCTACTTCTGCTTTATTGACTATGCCAAAGCCTTTGACTGTGTGCATCACAACAAACTATGGAAAATTCTTAAAGAGATGGGAATACCATACCACCTGACCTGACCTGCCTCCTGAGAAATCTGTATGCAGGTCAAGAAGCAACTGTTAGCACTGGACGTGGAACAACATACTGACTCCAAATTTGGAAATGAGTACGTCAAGGCTGTATATTGTCACCCAGCTTACTTAACTTATATGCAGAGTGCATCATGAGAAATGCTGAACTGGATGAAGCACAAGCTGGAATCAAGATCGCTGGGAGAAACGTCAACAACCTTACATATGCAGATGACACCACACTTATGGCAGAAAGCAAAGAAGGAAAGACCCTCTTTATGAAAGTGAAAGAGGAGTGTCAAAAGTTGGCTTAACTCAACATTCAGAAAACTAAGATCATAGCATCTGGTCCCATCACTTTATGGTAAATAGAGAGGGAAACAATGGAAGCAGTGAGAGACTTTATTTTAGGGGGTTCCAAAATCACTGCAGATGGTGACTGTAGCCATGAAATTAAAAGACACTTGCTCCTTTGAAGAAAAGTTATGATCAAACTAGAGAGCATATTTAAAAAAAGAGAGAGAGAGAGAGACATTACTTTTTCAACAAAGGTCTGGCTAGTCAAAGCTACAGTTTTTCCAGTAGTCATGTATGGATGTAAGAGTTGGACTAAAAAGAAATTGAGCACTGAAGAATTGATGCTTTTGAACTGTGGTGTTGGAGAATATTCTTGAGAGTCTCTTGAACTGCACGGAGATCCAACCAGTCCATCCTAAAGGAAATTAGTCCTGAATGTTCATTGGAAAATCTGATGCTGAAGATGAAGCTCAAATAATTTGACCACCTGATGGGAAGAACTGACTCATTTGAAAAGACTCTGAGGCTTGGAAATATTGAAGGCTGGAAGAGAAGGGGACAACAGAGGATGAGATGTTTGGATGGCATCACCAACTCAATGGACATGAGCTTGAGTAATTTCCGGGAGTTGGTGATGGACAGGGAAGCCTGGCATGCTGAAGTCCATGGGGTTCCAAAAAGACAGGCATGACTGAGTGACTGACTGAGTGTATATATTTCTATGCTTCTTTCTGCATTTGTTCCACTCTCTCCACCCCAACTGTGTCCACTTAGAAGGAAGAATCTTGACTTTTAAATTAAGTTTTATTTTGAAATAATTTTACATTTTCTCAAAATTTGTAAAATACTTGAGAGTTGCTATATACCTTCACTCAGCTTTCCTCAAAGATAATATCTTAACTAATCACTCTACATTTATCAAAACTAAGAATATAATATTGACCAAACACTCTTAACTAAAACTATAAATTTTGTTCAAATTTCAGTACATTTTGCATTGATTCCTTTTTTCTTGTCCATGATACTGTGTTGTATTAAGTCACCATATCTTTGTCTCTGCTGCTGCTGCTGCTAAGTCGCTTCAGTCATGTCCAACTCTGTGTGACCCCATAGACGGCAGCCCACCAGGCTCCCCTGTCCCTGGGATTCTCCAGCCAAGTACACTGGAGTGTTTCCTTCTCCAATGCATGAAAGTGAAAAGTGAAAGTGAAGTTGCTCCATCGTGTCTGACTCTTTGCGACCCCATGGACTGCAGTCCACCAGGCTCCTCTGTCCATGAGATTTTCCAGGCAAGAGTACTGGAGCGGGGTGCCATTGCCTTCTCCTATCTTTGTCTCTAGTAGGTGATAATTTCCAAGAGTTTCTTTGTTTTTCATCACCTTGACTCTTTTGCAGAATAATAGTCAGGATTTTATAAAATATTTTTCAATTTGGATTTGTTTGAAGTTTTCTTACAATTATATGTATTTTAAGAGAAGTGCACTTATTGCATTATATCAGGATAAATGCTCCCAATATTACTAAATAAGATTGACTATTTCATTAAGGTAGGATTTGTTAGGTTTGTCAAAGAGAAACTTTTCTTTCAAGTATTCTTTATAATAACTATTTTTATCTCTCCTTATTTTTAGATATTAGATTCTTATTCTTTTATATTTTTACTTTGGTTTTCATTTATAAAGATACAGTTCCCTATCTGATGTTATTAACTATTACCCTATGAATTCTTCAGCAAATTTCATAGTTCTTCTTTTTCCATTTTTTTATCTTTAAACTTCCTGAAATTAACATTGTGACTGAAGAGAGTCATAGATCCAATACTTTGTCAAAGAGATAATCAACATTTCCAGCTTTCCAGGTGTGTGTATGTGCTCAGTTGCTCAGTCGTTTCTGATTCTTTGTAGTCCCATGGACTGTAGCCTGCCAGGTTCCTTTGTCCATGGAATTTTCCAGATGAGAATACTGGACTGGGTAGTCATTTCCTCTTCCAAGGGATTTCTCCACCCAGGGATCAATCCCAAGTCTCTTGTGTCTCCTGCATTTGCAATAGATTCTTTACCACTCGCACCACCTGGGGAAAATTATATACTTTTCTACCATTTGGTCACTCACCTGGAACCAGACATCCTGGAGTGTAAAGTCTAGTGGGCCTTAGGAAGCATTACTATGACCAGAGCTAGTGGAGGTGATAGAATTCCAGTTGAGCTATTTCAAATCCTAAAAGATGATGCTGTAAAAGTGCTGCATTAAATATGACAGCATATATGGAAACTCATCAGTGGTCCCAGGGCTGGAAAAGGTCAGTTTTAATTTCAATCCCAAAGAAGGGCAATGCTAAGCAATGTTCAAATTAACATACAGTTGCACTCATTTCATATGCTAGCAATATCATGCTCAAAATCCTTCAAGCTAGGCTTCAGCAGTACATGAAATAAGAAATTCCAGATGTAAAAACTGGATTTTGAAAATCCAGAGGAACCAGTGATCAGATTACTAGCATACCCTGGGATCATTGAAAAATCAAGGGAATTAAAAAAAAACCCATATATTTATGCTTCATTGACTATGTTAAAGACTTTGACTGTGTGGATCACAACAAACTGTGGAATATTCTTAAAGAGATGGGAATATCAGATCACATTACCCACCTCCTTAGAAACCTGTGTGCAGTTAGAAGCAACAGTTAGAAATGGACATGAAACAACTGCACTAGTTCAAAACTGGGAAAAGAGTACGTCAAGGCTGTATACTGTCACTGTGCTTATTTAACTTATATGCAGAGTACACCATACAAAATTCTGGACTGGATAAGTCCCTATCTGAAATCAAGATTGCTGGAGAAATATTATCAACTTCAGATATGCAGATTATACCACTCTAACGGCAGAAAGTGAAGAGGAACTAAAGAGCCTCTAGATGAAGGTGAAACAGGAGAGTGAAAAAGATGGCTTAAAACTCAACATTCAAAAATGAAGATCATGATATCTGAATCTATCATTTAATTGCAAACATATGGGGAAAAAATGGAAACATTGTCATATTTCCTTTTCTTTGGCTCCAAAATCAATGTGGACATTGACTACAGCCATAAAATTAAATACGCTTGATCCTTGGAAGAATAGCTATGACAAACCTAGACAGTGTATTAAAAAGCAGAGACAGCACTATGCCATCAGAGGTCTGTCTAGTCAAAGCTATGTTTTTTCCAGTAGTCATGTGTGGATATGATTGTAGGAACATAAAGAAGGTGGGATGATGAAGAATTGATGTTTTTGAATGGTAGTGCTAGAGGAGACTCTTGAGAGTCCCTTGGATAGTAAGGATATCAAACCAGTCAATCCTAAAGGAGATCAACCCTGACTATTCACTGAAAGTACTGATGCTTAAGCTGAAGCTTCAATACTCTAGCCATCTGATGTGAAGAGCCAGCTTATTATAAATGACCCTGATTCTGGAAAGATTGAGGGCAGGAAGAGAAGGATACAGCAGATAATGACATGATTGGATGGCATCACTCACTCAATGAGTTTCAGCAAACAAGGAGATAGTGAAGGACAGAGAAGCCTGGTGTATTGCAGTTCATGGAGTCACAAAGATTCAGACATGACTTAGGGATTGAACGACAAAGAATTTCTAAAATTTATTTCTTGGTGCTTTATATTTTGTTATTCTAAATGGTGTATTATAAAATTATGTTTCATAAATACTTTCTGCTAGTTTAGAAGTATGCAGACTTCCCCAGTAGCTCAGCTGGTAGAGAATCCACCTGGAATGCAGGAGACCCCAGTTCAATTCCTGGGTCAGGAAAATATCCTGGGGAAGGGCTTAGCTACCCACTCCAGTATTCATATGCTTTCTTGATGGCTCAGACTATAAAGAATCTGCGTGCAATGTAGGAGACCTGGGTTTGATCCCTGGGTTGAGAAGATCTTTTGGAGGAGGGCATATCAACCTACCCCAATATTCTTGCCTAGAGAATTCCCATGGACGAAGAGCCTGGTGGGCTACAGTCTGTGGGGTCGCAGAGTCAGACATGACTGAGGGGCTAAGGACACATACACAAGAGTATCCATTTTTAGTATTAGCTTAATTTTATATCCAGAAAATGGTTATCTTATTAATTTTAATAAATTTCATGTTTTCTGGTGCTTTCTACTTTGAAAATCATCTGTGAAAAACTATAGATTTCTTACTTTCTAATATTTCTATCTTTTACTTGTTTTACTTGCCTTATTGTGCTGACTAGATCTCCATGAAGTTTCTGAATAGGAGTTAAAACAGAGAGTTAACAGAGGGCATGTTCCTGATTTTGACTGAAAACCTACTTATATTTAACATATCATATAGATTTTGAAAGATATCATTTACCAGAATAATATTCTTTTTTATTCTTAATTTGCTAATGTGGTATTGATTTTGTAAAAAATTTATTAGAAATATATTTTGAATATTATCAAATTCCTTATCTAACAAGGAATTAATTCCTTTCAATTATTTTGATGAAACACTGTAATAAGCAATTTTATGTAAACACAGTATAATGATGATATACTCATTTTATAGGCATTACTGGATTGTTGTTCAGTTGCTCAGTCATGTCCAGCTGTTTGCAACCTATGGACTGTAGCTTGCCAAGCTTCCTTGTCCTTCGCCATCTCCCAAAAGCTTGCTCAAACTCGTGTCCATTGAGTCCGTGATATTATCCAACCATCTTGTCCTCTGTCATCCCGCTCTCCTCCCCTGAAGAGCATGTCTTAAATTTATTAAGAAGATCCGTACATATTTATGAATAGGATGCATCTATAATTTCCTTATGTGTTCTGCCGATATATGGGAGAACAGATAAGGATTATGATTTTTGCTTGTTTTCTAGGAATTTTGTGTAAGTTTGAAATTTAAAAAATATTTTTTAAAATATCTCATGAAAATACGGGCCTGGTATATTATTCTGGATAAATTATTTTACAGATCACATTTTGAAAAAAACTATGACTATTTCAGGCTTAATACTTCCTTTTTAAATGGGATTGATAATTTTTATTCTTTTCCAGAAAATTGTTTATGTTTTCTAAGTCTTTAAATCAATTGTGAATATCTACATAGACTAGAGGAGAGGTCAAAGAGAATGGCTGAGTTTCTCCAGAAAAAAAGTATGATATGTATGCACAAACACACACATGAAAAATACCTCCAAAAGTTTCATCGCTGAAACCTATGATTATGCTATTGTACCTGACAGAGTGACTTTGCAAGTGTAATTAAATGAATTGGAGAATTTATTCTGAATTATCTTGGAGGGCCTAATATCACAACATTTCATGTTAGAAAGTTATAGAAGGAGTCAAATTTAGAGCAGTGGAATATGTAACAGCAGAAGCAAGAGAATGAAATCATGTGACAGTAAACAAAGCAATGCCACAAGCCTATAGCAGTTGGAAGAAGCAAGAAATAGGTCATTCCCAGGAATCTTCAAGAAAACAACCTGCCAACACCTTCATTTTAGCTCCATGAGACTTATTTTGGATTCCTGATCTCCCCAAAAATAAGAAAATTAAAAACAAAACAAAAAATTAAAGCCATAAGATTGTTGCAATAGTTTAAGCAACAATAGGAAACCAGTGTAGATTTTGGCACTGAAAGTGGGATCCTCATGTAACAGACACTTAAAAATGGAGAAGTAGCTTTGGAATTAGTTAATGTATCAGTTCAGTTTCTTTCAGGCACTTAGTATGTCCAACTTTTTGAGACCCCATGGACTGCAGCGCGCCATCACCAACCTGTCCATCACCAACTCCCAGAGCTTACTTAAACTCATGTCCATTGAGTTGGTGATGCCATCCAACCATCTCATCCTCTGTCGTCCCCTTCTTCTCCTGCCTTAAATCTTTCCCAGAATTAGGGTCTTTTCAAATGAGTCAGTTCTTCCCAAAGTACTGGAGTTTCAGCTTTAGCATCAGTCCTTCTAATGAATATTCAAGACTGATTTCCTTTAGAATGGACTGGTTTGATCTCCTTGCAGTTCAAGGGACTCTCAAGGGTCCTTTCCCAACACTACAGGTCAAAAGCATCAATTCTTCAGTCCTCAATGTCTTTATAATCCAACTCTCAAATCCATACACGACTACTGGAAAACCCTTAGCTTTGACTAGCTGGAACTTTGTTGGGAAAGTAACGTCTCTGATTTTTAATATGCTGTCTAGGTTGGTCATAGCTTTTCTTCCAAGGATCAAGTGTCTTTTAATTTCATGGCTGCAGTCACCATCTGCAGTGATTTTGGAGCCCCCCAAAATAAAGTCTGTCATTGTTTCCACTGTTTCCCCATATATTGCCATGAAGTGATGGGACTAGATGCTATGATCTTAGTTTTCTGAATGTTGAAATTTAAGCCAACTTTTAAGTGAAAAAAAATTAATATATAGGGCCTGGAATAAAATTGAATATTAAAAAATATATTTTTTGGATTAAACTGTTATTAGAAATATAGTTACTGAAAACTATTGGTGAGGGCTCAGAAGAAAATAATATTCATAGTAAATGATGCACAAATCTTGAAGCATTCTCAGTGATCGGTCAGATGAAACTGAGAAACACACTTATAAAACAAAACCAAACTATATTTTCATAGAAAACTTCCACATCTTCATAAACAGAATATTTGCTGTTGTTGTTCAGTCACTAAGGCTTGTCTGACTTTTTGTGACCCCCATGGACAGCAGCACTCCAGGCCTCCCTGTTTCTCACCATCTCCCAGAGTATGCCCAAGTTCATGTCCATTGAATTGGTGATGCGATCCAAACATCTCATCCTCTGTTTCCCCCTTCTTTTGTCTTCTATCTTTCCTAGCATCAGGGTCTTTTCCAGTGAATTAGCATTTCTACTCAAGTGGCCAAAGTATTGGAGTTTCAGCTTCAGCATCATTCCTTCCAGTGTGTATTCAGCATTGATTTCTTTTGATGTCATTCAGTCTCTCCATCATGTCCAACTCTTTGTGACCCCATGGACTGCAGTGTGCCAGGCTTCCCTGTCATTTAGTATCTCCCTGAGTTTTCTCTAACCCATGTCCATTGAGTTGGTGATGCTATCCAATCATCTCATCCTCTGTCATCCACTTCTCCTCCTGCCTTCAATCTTTCCTAGCATCAGAGTCTTCTCCAAGAAGTCAGCTCTTCACATCAGGTTGTCAAAGATTTGAAGCTTCAGCTTCAGTATCAGTCCTTCCAGTGCATATTCAGAGTTAATTTCCTTTAGGATGGACAGGTTTGGTCTCCTTGCTGTCCAAGGAACTCTCAAGATCTTCTCCAGCACCATAGTTTCAAAGCACCAGTTGTTCATCAATCAGCTTTCTTTATGCTCCAACTCTCACATCTGTACATGACTATTGGAAAAGCCATAGCTTTGACTATACAGGCCCTTTGTCGGCAAAGTGATGTCTCTGCTTTTTAACACACTGTCTAGGTTTGTCACAGCTAATCTTCCATGGAGCAAGTATCTTTCATTTTCATGGCTGCAGTCACAGTTCACAGTAATTTTGGAGCCCAAGAAAATGAAATCTGACACTGTTTCCATCGTTTCCCCATCTATTTACCATGAAATGATAGGAGTAGATGCCATGATCTTCATTTTTGAATGTTGCATTTTAAGCCAGCTTTTTTGCTCTCCTCTTTCACCTTCATCAAGAGGCTCTTTGGTTTCTCTTCACTTTCTGCCATTAGAGTGGTATTATTTGCATATCTGAGGTTGTTGATATCTCTTCAGGCTCTTAATTCCAGCTTGGGATTCAACCAGTCTGGCATTTCATATGATGTACCCTGTGTATAAGTTAAATAAGCAGCGTGACAAGATAGAGCTTCACTTACTCCTTTCCCAATTTTTAACCAGTCTGTTGTTCCATGTCCAGTTCTAACTATTGCATCTTGACCTGAATACAGGTTTCTCAGGAGGCAGGTAAGGTGATCTGGTATTCTCATCTCTTGAAGAATTTTCCACAGTTTGTTGTGATCCACACAGTCAAAGGCTTTGGCATAGTCAATGAAGCAGAAGTAGGTGTTTTTCTGTAATTCCCTTGCTTTTTCAATTTCCCTTAGGACTGACTGGTTTGATCTCCTTGCTGTAGAATGGACTCTCAAGAGTCTCCAGTATCACAATTTGAAAGCATCGATTCTTTAGCATTAAACCTTTTTTACGATCCAACTTCTATATCTGTCTGGAAAGCAGTATATTAGTTGACATTAAAATACTGAAGGTGAGGGCTCAAAAGAAAATGGAGAACATATTGGAAACCTAAGGAAAATAGATACTGGCTATAGGAGAACGTCAAGGCTGTATATTGTCACCCTTCTTGTTTAACTTCTATGCAGAGTACATCATGAGAAACTCTGGACTGGAAAAAACACAAGCTGGAATCAAGATTGCTGGGAGAAATATCAATAACCTCAGATATGCAGNCTGAAACTCCAGTACTTTGGCCACCTCATGTGAAGAGTTGACTCATTGGAAGAGACTTTGATGTTCGGAGGGATTGGGGGCAGGAGGAGAAGGGGACAACAGAGGATGAGATGGCTGGATGGCATCACTGACTCGATGGACACGAGTCTGAGTGAATTCCGGGAGTTGGAAATGGACAGGGAGGCCTGGGGTGCTGTGATTCATGGGGTCGCAAAGAGTTGGACATGACTGAGCCACTGAACTGAACTGATAGCGTGGCAGAAATCTTGAATTGCAATTTACTAGTAATGTACCAATTAAGTGATTAAGGGTTACTAAAATTAACTATTTATAAAGTTTAGCACATTGTTAACGTTCATTGATGATTTTAATCCCATGTTCCAAAACAAGGTTGACTGACAAGGAGCAAGGGTATATCGAAGTATGTACACCGGCAAGCCACAGAAGAATCAGAACATTCATTTTGCTGGTAAGTTATAGAAAGCAATATCCTCAAAGATTAAATAACATAATATTTATACTCCAGACTGTTCAGAGTTTCCATGATACTCAGGGTAGCTTGCTCATTCTCCAGCCATTTCCTTACTAACCCTACAAATTTACCTTAGATTATAAGTAGCTCCAGGTTCTACTTTCACTACAGAGACAAAGTCACTTACAAGGAATTTACTTAAGAATGTATTTATGAAATGAGCTTCTTAATCTGTATGAAGTGATGGATGTTGACTCCTGGAGGTAAAGAGTGCTTTGACTGGTCGTCTAACATTGCATTAAAGAATAGATGCTTTGACTCCAGGAACACATATGAGTTTTAATACTGGTTTTATCATTTTTCAAGTATCATATTTCTACTCTGTAAATGAAGATAAGAACAATTACCCCATGAAGTTTTGGAGTTAAAGGAAAAAAGTTGTGTAAAACACCCAGCACATTACTTAAGACACAGCTGGTAGATGTCAGCTGGTACATGTCAGCTAAAGAAGAAATTTTGTTTTCCTGTGGTAAACCTTCTTGAGATTCTGTGCACCTGAAGTTGCTAGTTCTACTTAAAGTGAATTTAAGGCACCCAAATATATTGAACTCCCTGAAAGTTCTATGAAAATGAGCTATTTAATGTATCTTAAATCTGTCTCAGCGAGTTCTCCTTTTTGACCCAAAATGACATGGCTCAGATGCTCACGGGGAAGGGCTGACTGATAGTTATTTACCTCTAGTTTTTAAAAAGGTCATCATCCTACAGCTCTGCCAATGGGTTGCACCAGCCTGAAGGACGAGGCCATACCGTATGGCATCTGTGTTCATTACGAAGTCCCAAGCTACCATGCCAAGTGTCACCAGCACTGATATTAAATTTTCCCTTCTGAAAGACAAAAAAGAGTAGGAAACAGGAAAGAAAATTATTGTTATACTTATGAGAAGCATGTAATAAAGTAAATGGAAGTTAATTCAGCATGTTAAAGGATCAGAGTCAAAAGTTAATTTTAATAATGATATATCTGACTTTCTTAATATGACATGAAATAATATTACTGTGTTTCTGCCAATTTCACAGCAGTAGATAGCCTTGGGTTTAGATTGAAAGAACAAATATTAATAGATAAGACTCAGTGTTTAGGAAATAATTAGTAAGGAGTCATTGTGGTTCATTTGTTCAATTTGTCTAGCTATTAATTCAACCCCAAGCTTAAGAATAAGAATAGAATGGGCCCAAACTAATATTCTAGAAGTAGTTCAGTATGGCAAGACTAGCAATTGTATATGCTTAGAGTTAGGCGGGCATACCTAAACCAGAGAATGTTCAGAGAACAAGGTTAAGATCAGAACCAAGTGAAGGAAGATAAAACAGGATAGTGGACAGTTAAGTAAGATAAGTGACCTAAGTCCAAGGAAGTAGTCTTAAAAAAAAAAAAAATCACAATAGAGTATGCAGGGAGGAAAAATCAAGCAAAATATGTTAAAGTTATAATCACTGTACCAATAAAAGGAAATTAATTTATGTTAATAGAAAAAACTTATATTTCATCCTCATAAACTTTTTATTATTGCTGATAAGTTGACAGCCAGTTGTGGTTGACTGGTTAATTTTTAGAGATTAAGTAGTTGTGAATATTTGAAATTAGCTGGATGACAAAAAGCTACAGTGAAGTAGGAACAGAAAGGGTATAATAGAGAAAATATGACCAATAAAATCACTTATAATTAATTATGACAATTTTGAAAAAATTATCAAAAATTGCCATAAATATTTTTCTAACTTAAAGTGTCAAAAATACTTTTAATATTAGTCACGTATATCTATCTCAAATAAATCTATGCTTTTTTTCTTTTGAGGAAATTTTTACCATATTACATTAATAATATGGTGAGAATTGGTATTATAACTTCTACACAAATTTAATCAGAGAAATGTAGTCAAAAGATTTTATTGAAGCCTCTTCTGTGTTACTTTATGGGGACTGTATCAATTAAATGAAATACATGTGAGAGCTGATGCTGGGAAAGATTGAAAGTAGGAGCAGGAGGGGACAACAGAGGATGAGACGGTTGGATGGCATCGCCAATGCTGTGAACAGAAGTTTGAATAAGCTCCGGGAGTTGATGATGGATAGGGACTGCATGCTGCAGTCCTTGAGGTTACAAAGGGTCAGACATGACTGAGCAACTGAACTGAGACATATGAGAGCATCTGAGCAATGTAAATCAATGTAAGAAATGAGAGGTTGAGAAATCATTCCTAAAAATTGAAATATAGTATGTCACAAAATAGTTTTCCACTGAGATTTAGCTAAATTCTGCCACTAATAGACACTCCCACTACAACGCTAATATTATTCTAATAATAAATGGTTCAGCTAAAATAAATCAAAGATCATTGATATTAAACTATTCGGCATAGAAATCTAGCAAACTACTGAATTATATCAGACTTTCAGCATCTCTTTATCAGGGCACTATTTAATCAGGTGGATTGTATCCATTCCATTCATCAGGAGACAGCCAATGGCTTTCAAGTAGGTAAGATTTTCATTTTACATTGATACAGAGAAGTCTCAGAAAGATTAATGGGTTCAGACCTTTTAGCCTATGAGGCTTGAATCTTTAGAGTATTCCTACCTACAGTGATTAGTCAAACAGATTTCTCAAAGCACATCCGCCTGAGGATCAAATAATTTTAAAAGAAAAGATGAATAACATAAAATGACAATATGTAAAATTTCCTTTGTTCTCTAATGTTTTTTCTCAACTTCCAGAGAGTCAAAACAACCAAAAAAAAAAAAAAAAAATTCTACTGTGATAATATTTGCATCATAGTTAGCAATTTCCTGAAGATATAAGAGAATTCAATCTTTCAAGTTGTGCGCTTTTCTTTCTTATTTACTGATATTTTGATACAGAGAAATGGAAGCCAATGCCAATGTTGACTGTCTGTCCAATACTACCAATGCACTTTGTTTCCCTTGAATAAGCACTTCCTAAAATTCATGAAATCGGGGTTGCCATCACCTTAGATGTTCCTTGAATTATGAAAACATGAAAATGAGAAAACATACTTATCTAAATACAACTTAGAAGTATCAATAGGATGGTTACATACTGAAAGCCAAGAAAGATTTGGGAGGGAGAAAAAAAAGCAAAAACAACTGAAAATAATTTAGGGACATAGAAGAAAGAAAGAAGAACAAAGATATGGATGTAAAAAGAAGATAGAGGAAATACAAAGGGAAAAACACAAAGAAATAAGATGTTAAAAACATAGAGAAGGAAACATCAGGAAAAAAGAGAAAAATATCAAGAGAGTGAAATATGTGACATAGAGCTGAGACAGAAGCAGAATTTGAAGAGCACTTTAAAGATCTAGGATTGGAAGATTATTTTAGAAGCTTTGGGGCAAGATGTCTTCTAAGACTGAAGACCATGAAGGGAATGTTAAAGAAGTGCAAGTTTTCAACTGATTGTCAATTAAAAATAACAAGCTATAGTAAAACAAAAAAGTCTCAACTGCTCATGATATTCCTTGGCAAAATCAAAAATTAAGATTGAGTGAAGTAATCCAAGCAAACTTCTCCAAAGAGTCCTTGACCTTTAGTGAATGCTCAATAGTTTTGGTTATTAATATTATCTCTAATCTAGTTTACAAATCTGCCAGACTGTGCAGAACCAAAGCAGAATGTGTTTGAGCCCCTCTATATTCTAAGAAATAATCTTCAAGTGTCAAATAATACCCTAAATATTCTTGTAAATATGTGAACATTTGAACCTTTGTATATTTTTCTCATACCTATATATATATATATATATATATATTATTTACAAATTGAAGCAAAATTCTTAATCTTATTGATTAAAATATGTAATTTTATTTAATAGGTATGTAATGTAAAAATTATATACAAATTTAAACTTCCAGAGTAATTTTACTTGTAACTTCTCAAACTGCTACTGCTAAGTCACTTCAGTCGTGTCCGACTCTGTGTGACCCCATAGCCCACCAGGCTCCCCCGTCCCTGGGATTCTCCAGGCAAGAACACTGGAGTGGTGCTGCCATTTCCTTCTCCAATGCATGAAAAGTGAAAAGTGAAAGGGAAGTCGCGCAGTCGTGACTCTTCGTGACCCCATAGACTGTAGCAGACCAGGCTCCTCCGTCCATGGGATTTTCCAGGCAAGAGTACTGGAGTGGGCTGCCAAGTCACCAAAATCTCTGAGCAGGTCCAAGTGGCTTTCTCCATATCTCTCGTAGAAATTATCCTTTGTCTTTTAAAAACTTCTCAAGGGAAATGGAAGATTTTCATTTTTAGAAAGCATTGCTTATTGGTATTGATGTTTTAGTTGTTTTTCCATGTGCTTAAAAGAGGGTCTTTAGAGTTAAGAATTATGCAGGTATTCTAATGACTTATTTTCCGTAGTATCATTCACATTTCATATTTATCAATTCAAAGACACAGGTGCAAGCATTTGCTTGTCAATTATTAACAATCAGTGAGAGGGTTCTTCAAGCCCCATTAAAATGTAAAAATGGAAAAGGAAAGGAGAAACTAAAGGGAAATAATTTTCTTTTGTCACACAAGTAATTTTACGATAATTAAATACATACAATTCAATTATCAAAAATAAAATTGTCAGCAAGGAGAGTTTAAGCCATTTTATACTGGATAAACACCCTGATTCACTATGGTTCAAAGCCCTTCTGACTTAAGGGCAATATATTACTTGTCACAGTAGAATTCATTGAAACATGCAACTCTCACATCTAGTTTGCTCTATTTCTTATGACAGCCCCAACATCTAAAGGTTGAGTCTCACTCAACTACAGAGTCTCTAAATTGATTTTTTTCTTATGTTTGCTTACAAACATTTTTGGAACCACATCTTGTACTGTAGGTACTTAGCAACACTTTTTTATGTTCTGAATCATCATGCTGTTTCAGTTTTGTGAGTTCAGAAGAAAGGAAAACACACATTTATTGGACACGACACACCACCAAGCAATGCATTAAACATGGTCCTGTTGATATTTATCTCACAAAAATCTTACACGGGGATTGTTTTGACCCTTTTAACAAGTGAGGAAACTGAGTCTAGGGGAAGGTGACTTTCTTAAGGTTGTTTCCCAAGGTTATTCCATGGTCTTGTGGATTCCAGAGTTCTGATATTTTAACATTTTAACAATACAGTTGGCCCTCTGTATCCATGAGTTCTACATTCACAGGTTTAGTCAACCAGGGATTTAATAAACCACAGATTGAAAGTAGTGGAGGGGGAAAAATTCAGAAAACTTCAACAGACAAAACTTAAATTTGCCATGAACTGGTAAGTTTACGTAATACTTGCATTGTATGAACAACTATTTGATATAGTATTTACATTATATTAGGTGTTAAAATCGGATAAGGCAATGGCACCCTACTCCAGCACTCTTGCCTGGAAAATCCCATGGACGGAGGAGCCTGGTAGGCTGCAGTCCATGGGGTCTCAAAGAGTCAGACACAATTGAGCTACTTCACTTTCACTTTTCACTTTCATGCATTGGAGAAGGAAATGGCAACCCACTCCAGTGTTCTTGCCTGGAGAATCCCAGGGACAGGGGAGCCTGGTGGGCTGCCGTCTATGGGGTCGCACAGAGTCAGACATGACTGAAGCGACTTAGCAGCAGCAGGTGTTACAAATAACCTATTTATGATTTAAAGTATATTGGAGAGTATGCATAGTTTATCATATGTGCAAATACTATACAATTTTATATAAGAGATGAGTATTTGTGGATTTTGGTATCTGTTGAGGGTCTTCAAACCAGTCCCCCACAGATCTCAGAAGACAAGTAAACTCCGTTGTTTCATAGGCAGCAGGAAAGATCATGACTGAGCACAGAGTTTATAATTCAAGCTTCTTAGCTGTGATATCTTGCAGCTAGCTAAGAAACCTTTTTATCTTGGCCTTATCACCATACGTCATGTTCTCTCTTTTTAAAATTGGGGAAGTATTTTGCAATGTCTATAATTTATTTTTCTTTCTTATGACTCACTTCTTACTGAAGTGTTATTAGTACATGTGTGCAATTTAGGTTAGAGGATAACCCTGATCAGCAATTGTGCTCTAAAGAAAGCACAATACTTGGGAAATCTGTTACTCATTGCTCCATTAAAATCCAAAGTTTCACTAATGAGTATAATGAATGCTCAGAAATGGGTCATCAGTAAAGACAGTATTCTGTTCTATGGCATGAAGAATGTTACAGATGGGCTACCCCTGGAAAAATTAGAGGCTTTCACATTATGTATTTTGGCTCCGCTGAAAATATTTTGGAGGCCTAGCCCAGTTTTATACTAAACTGGGATAGGAAACCAATGAAAGCTCTAGGTTTTACTCCTATAACTAGGTTTGCTCCCTCAATAGTCCTGGCATCTAGTTCAAAGCCAAATGTCAACTGTAAAGCCCAGAACCTTGTTCATAGAAATTCATTATATCTACCTCAGGCAAACTGTGATGTAAGGTGGGGTTGGAGCTTCTGAAAGGACAGAGTGCAACGACTTTATCCAACATCTGGTTAATAAATATTGGTTTCCTAAGCATCTGTTTAAGGGAGAAAATGTGTTCATGAGGCTTGCAGTTTAGATGGGATAAGAGTATAGCTCAACCTCATTCATATCAAAGCTATTTGGTAGTTACTATGTATCTCTCAGGATGTCCCTGGTGGCTCAGGGGTAAAGAATCCAGCGGCAATACAGGAGACACAGGTTCAATCCCTGGGCTGGTAAGACCCCTTGGAAGAGGAAATGGCAACCCACTCCAATATTCTTGCCCAGGAAATCCCATGGTCAGAGGAATTTATGACCTGTAGTTCTGGTGGGCTACAGCCCATGGGGTCGCAAAGAGTCAGACTATGACTTAGCCACTAAACAACAGTTTATCTCTTAAAAAAAAAAAAAAAACAGAGAGAGAGAGAGAGAAGGTCCGATTACTCCAGAGCAGTTAGCAACAGTTTGTGCAATGACCTATAAAATGCTCTGAATATACACAGATGCAGAAGTCTACACAAAGACATCTCTTGGACTTGGAAAGAAATCCAAGTGCAATTTTGTTACTAGGGTATAAAACACTACAAAGTATACTATTTGACGACCAACTTTGTGTTTTCTTTTTCTTTTTTCACCCTAATCCCTTTGTCTTTAATAGCATTCTCATCGACATAATTCCCTATTATATAGATATACATATACCTCATAAAGCAATTTACTGACTAAAGGATTCCTTATCACTCTAGCATCCTGACAGCTGAGCTGGAGTTTTCTAATTATGACAACATAGAGAGGAAAACATCTGCAGGCTGCCAGAGCTGAAGATCAGCAACTCTCCTTAAGCAAAGAGCTTCTGGATACTTTCAATATTTGAGGGATTAAACGAAAGTTGGCTACTGATGTTTCCTTGAGTAGTCCTTATGGAAGCTCAGGGGAGAGTCTGGGTGTGTAACAAGATAAAGGGAAATTTAAGAATGAAAAGCATGTATTGTCCAATAAATTTTAAGAGTGGTTTACAGCTCCTAAGTTAGGTTGAATAAATAGTATTATAAATATCAAAAATCTTTCCACTATAACTTTTAGGTTTAGTTACTGATTCACAAGGCCATTACAAAATATGTTAGCATTAGTATGTCAGAACAGTGGACCAATTCACCCATTCTTAGCTTGGCTGTGGCAATACAAGCCTTCACTGACAAGATTTTTAGAGCATGAATATCTCAGTTGGTCTCTATATCACTTTAGAAAAATCTTAAACTCTTTAACGTAATATATGTAACCCTTAATGATTAGACTGGCTTCACCCTCAGTTTATTCATCTCCTACCCTAGATCTGTAAACTCCTCCCATTTCTAGCTGGAGCCCTTGGTCCCTAGAAACATTTAATACTGATTTCTCTGCCATCAAGGAGGGTTGCATGGAATCCTGTTCATTGTGCCTGCTGACAAAGAGTGGCCACTGATGACCTACTAGTCAGACAGATGTCTACACTATACTTTCAGTTCAGTTCAGTCACTCAGTCGTGTCCAACTCTTTGTGACCCCATGAATCGCAGCATGCCAGGCCTCCTTGTCCATCACCAACTCCCGGAGTTCACTCAGACTCAACGCCCATCGAGTCAGTGATGCCATCCAGCCATCTCATCCTCTGTTGTCCCCTTCTCCTCCTGCCCCCAATACCTCCCAGCATCAAAGTCTTTTCCAATGAGTCAACTCTTCACATGAGGTGGCCAAAGTACTGGAGCTTCAGCTTTAGCATCATTTCTTACAAAGTGATTCCAGGGCTGATCTCCTTCAGAATGGACTGGATGGATCTCCTTGCAGTCCAAGGAACTCCCAAGAGTCTTCTCCAACACCACAGTTCAAAAGCATCAATTCTTCGGCACTCAGCCTTCTTCACAGTCCAACTCTTACATCCAGACGTGACTACTGGAAAAACCATAGCCTTGACTAGATGGACCTTAGTCGGCAAAGTAATGTCTCTGCTTTTGAATATGCTATCTAGGTTGGTCATAACTTTTCATCTCTAAATAAGTAAATAAGTGAACAAGCAAAGGATCAGGTGTGTAAGAATACTATCAACATTCTCTTAAAGGCTGGCATTCACAAATGCAAAAAAATACTCCAAGTCTCACACACATTTGTTTCCCCAAAATAAAAATAAAATTTTCAGACAAATCATCGCTACTTTATCTGTACTTCTATGGAGAAGGAAATGGTAACCCACTCCAGTACTCTTGCNCTCTAAATAAGTAAATAAGTGAACAAGCAAAGGATCAGGTGTGTAAGAATACTATCAACATTCTCTTAAAGGCTGGCATTCACAAATGCAAAAAAATACTCCAAGTCTCACACACATTTGTTTCCCCAAAATAAAAATAAAATTTTCAGACAAATCATCGCTACTTTATCTGTACTTCTATGGAGAAGGAAATGGTAACCCACTCCAGTACTCTTGCCTGGAGAATCCCGGGGACGGAGGAGCCTGATGGGCTGCCGTCTAGGGGGCTGCAGAGTCAGACACGACTGAAGTGACTTAGCAGCAGCAACAGCCTCTCTACTTCATTTAACGGTGATAACAAATATTAAATTGATAATAATTTTGAAGCACTATATTATCCTGCTTCCAATTATTTCTAGATTTCTGCCTTGACTTTGTAAGTAAAAAAGTTTATCATTGTCGTAGTGTTTGAATTATCTTTTTCAATTATTTTACTATACACTGCAATTATTCTCCCTAGAGCATATACATTCTTACAAACCAAATCCACATAGCTCCAAATATAGCTCTATGACTTATTCTTAGTTTTATGATACTTCCCAACACCATACTAAATTCTAATCTAAATCTGGAAATTTCTAAGTCAATAGTTTTATCCAGATCATTTAAAAGACATGTTCAATGAGATTGTCCATATTGTTTAACCTAAAATTTTTTAACTTTTTACATTAAAGGACTTTTTCTGAGCATACTATAGTGATGCTACAAATAAAAAATGAGAAAATATATATAAAGTGGCCTCAAAAAATAAAGTACTATCCTAATGCAAAATTTGATCACTGAAATTATAATTATGTTTTATTTGCAATTATATGTATAGAAAGTATGTATAACTATGCAATTATATGTATAGAAAGTAAAAAAGTGAAAGTATGAGTCCCACAGTCATGTCCAACTCTTTGCGACCCTATGGACTGTGGCCCTCTGGGATTTTCTGTCCATAGAATTCTCCAGGCAAGAATACTGGAGTGGATAGCCATTCCCTTCTCCAGGGGGTCTTCTGGACCTAGGGGTTGAACCTGGGTCTCCTGGATTTCAGGCACATTCTTTACCATCTGAGCCACCAGATATGTATAATTATACACATTAATATATTTATGTTTCAGAATTATGGTTATAATCTCTAGATAATGGTTAATCTAGGTCTAGAAACAGGCTAAAACTGCCCTGATATTTCAGTGTTCCTTATTTTCAATATATGATGAAAGTAAGTGCATCACATTCTTTGGACCTGCTTACATCCAATCTTCCCCAGTAACTCAACCTGGTAAAGAACCCACCTACGAATACAAGAGATGCAAGAAATGTGGGTTAGATCCCTGGGTTGGGAAAATCCCCTGGAGAAGGAAATGGCAACCCATTCAAGTATTCTTGCCTGGAGAATTCCACGGACAAAGGAGCCTGGAGGGCTGCAGTCCATCAGAACACAGAGTCAGAATAAGCTGCACGCTCATGCACATTCTTACTGACCTTTGATGATTTATCAGACGTAGGTTTTCTATTGATTTCCATATTATTTATCTGTACACTTGTGATTTCAGGTAGATAATTCCTAAGCTCTTTCACGTAACAGTCATGATGACTGAATGAAGTGAAGTCATAGCAGAAAGAATAGGGAGCCAAGATTCACAACACCTGGATTTAGACTCTAAACCTCCTGTTTTCTGTTTGTGTGAAATCACTTTACTTCTCCGAGCCTCAATTCCCTCATCTGTAAAGTGGAAATAATTATGCTAAACTTATTTCTATGCAGAATAAGAAAGATATTGAAAGGTGTTTTTGAGTTTGCAATATATATTAGGTGTTTTTCTTCTCCAGTCTCAATATAACTTTGAAAATTTGAAGATATACCACAGGCCATCTAATTTATATATCAGATTCATTTGATACAAGTGGAAGCAATTACTGAGGGCTTAAAATGTGCCAGGCTCTGTGCTAAACACTTTAATTGCATGTTCTTATTCAAAACTCATTAAAAACCTCAAAAGTATTATTATTCCCACTTATATTAAGGAACATATCATGTTATGTTATCACGATGGTGTGATCACTCACCTAGAGCCAGACACCCTGGAATGCAAAGTCAAATGGGCCTCAGGAAGCATCACTACCAACAAAGCTAGTGGAGGTGATAGAATTCCAGTTGAGCTGTTTCAAATCCTAAAAGATTATGCTGTGAAAGTGCTGCACTCAATATGCCAGCANTGTTATCACGATGGTGTGATCACTCACCTAGAGCCAGACACCCTGGAATGCAAAGTCAAATGGGCCTCAGGAAGCATCACTACCAACAAAGCTAGTGGAGGTGATAGAATTCCAGTTGAGCTGTTTCAAATCCTAAAAGATTATGCTGTGAAAGTGCTGCACTCAATATGCCAGCATATTTGGAAAACTTAGCAGTGGCCACAGGACTGGAAAAGGTCAGTTTTCATTCCAATCCCAAAGAAAGGCAATGCCAAAGAATGCTCAAATTACCACACAATTGCACTCATCTCACAGGCTAGTAAAGTAATCCTCAAAATTCTCCAAGCCAGGCTTCAGCAATACATGAACCGTGAACTTCATGATGTTCAAGCTGGTTTTAGAAAAGGCAGAGGAACCAGAGATCAAATTGCCAACATCCGCTGGATCATGGGAAAAGCAAGAGAGTTCCAGAAAAACATCTATTTCTGCTTTATTGACTATGCCAAAGCCTTTGACTGTGTGGATCACAATCAACTATGGAAAATTCTGAAAGAGATGGGAATACCAGACCACCTGATCTGCCTCTTGAGAAATCTGTATGCAGGTCAGGAAGCAACAGTTAGAACTGGACATGGAACTACAGACTGCTTCCAAATAGGAAAAGGAGTACGTCAAGGCTGTATATTGTCACCCTGTTTATTTAACTTATAGCAGAATATGTCATGAGAAACGCTGGGCTGGGAGAAGCACAAGCTGGAGTCAAGATTGCTGGGAGAAATATCAATAACCTCAGATATGCAGATGACATCATGCTTATGGAAGAAAGTGAAGAAGAACTAAAGGCCCTCTTGATGAAAGTGAAAGAAAAAAAAGTTGGCTTAAAGCTCCGGTCCCATCATTTCACGGCAAATAGATGGAGAAACTGTGGAAAAAGTGGCAAACTTCATTTTCTGGGGGGATCCAAAATCACTGCAGATGGTGATTGCAGCCATGAAATTAAAAGATGCTTACTCCTTGGAAGAAAAGTTATGACCAACCTAGATAGCATATTTAAAAGCAGAGACATTACTTTGCCCACAAAAGTCCATCTAGTCAAGGCTATGGTTTTTCCAGTAGTCATGTATGATGTGAGAGTTGGAGTATAAAGAAAGCTGAGTGCCGAAGAATTGATGCTTTTGAACTATGGTATTGGAGAAGACTCTTGAGAGTCCCTTGGACTGCAAGGAGATCAAACCATCAATCCTAAAAGAAATCAGTCCTGGGTGTTTATTGGAAGGACTGATGCTGAAGCTGAGACTCCAACACTTTGGCCACTTGATGCGAAAAGCTGACTCATATGAAAAGACCCTCATGCTAGGAAAGATTGAAGGCAAGAGGAGAAGTGGACAACAGAGGATGAAATGGTTGGATGGCATCACCGACTCAATGAACATGAGTTTGAGTCATCTCAGGGAGTTGGTGATGGAAGGAGACACCTGATGTGCTGCAGTCAGCTGGGTCACCAAGAGTCAGACAGGACTAAGCGACTGAACTGAACTGAACTGAACTGATGTTGAGGAAGCTGAGTCACAATAAGCTTAAGTAATTTGTCCAAATGTGTATATACATACATACATACATATACATATATATATATACATATATATAGTTACAGATGAAGACAATGAATTCTTCCATATCAAGGAAAAAGAAGTGAACCTTTTAGAGCAACAATGTCTATGTTCAGAAATTTAAAACCGTCATTCTTACTGGCCGTGTGGCAAGAAAAAATAAAAATTAAAATAAATTAGATGCTGTCATATAAAAATGCAAAACAAACAAGAGAACTAAAAGAGGATTCCAGTTTCTAGGATTAAATTTGCAAAAGCAGGTGTCATCAAGTCACAGATCTCAAGGTTTCCAGGTCTTTAGGTTGCTTGTTCAGTGCTGTTTTTAGTTCATTGTCTCATCCCCTTAGAAACATTCTCCAGAAATAGACTTCTAGATCACTCATCTTCAGCTGCTCTCTTTCTCTCTGAAATACACGATGAATGATATTCATAGTCACAATAAACACACATGGACTTAAGACCTTAGAAAATGGAAAAATAAATGCATGAGTTATGTGCAATTCTTACCATGATTGTTATTAAAATACCTCTCATACTCCCAGTTAAATGATACTGATGTCATTATACAAAAACCCTATATTTGTCGTTATTTTAAATGGAAACTCAAATTTTAGTAACTCAACCTATAATAGTAACAAATTCCTCAAACACAACAGCTTGTCATGATGCTGATTTTAAAATTGTCTTTCACACTATAATTCGGCAGCCCAAGTGCTGGGTTATATAAGTTTGCTTTTGGTTCAAAGGGACATAAAATTTAACTGACATAAATAAAAATGTAATTGGCTTTTTCATGCAGTCACTAAGTCCAGAAACATGGTTTCCTTCAGGTATGATTTTATCCAGAATTGCATCATTGCACTGGGGCCCTGGCTTCTTTTGTGTAATGTTCTTTCCTCTTCCTTGTGCCTGATTTATCCAGATTGTCCCCTCCTCACACTGTACAGTAAAAATATTTGCACTCTATTCACTCTCCACATCATTGTCATACATATTGATTAAAAAGGACACGCATCCATCCCCAGATCCTGAAACTGAGGTTGCTAGGATCAGTTCATGTCACATGTAGACATGAGCCAGTTACTAGGGCCTAGACTAGAATGCATTGATTGGCTTAGCCTTGGTCACAGGTTTTATACCCGGAGGATAAAGTTTGCTTCTAAGAAACTACAGAGCCTCACTCCTCCAACACATACACATCAAAAACACTAGAAGCTATTAGAAACAAGAAAAGAAGCTAATGCCAGGAATATAATCTGAAAATTCCACTTTTAAGAATATACCCTCTGTGAAAATAATTTGTTTCACTTTAAACGGCCAGATAGACCAGTCTCTCTTTTATTAAGCCTAATTTTGGTCCATTAATTCTACCCATCAATTTGCATTCTTCTCTTGCAGAACAGACTGTGTCTTTTCCATGTGCTGATATCTATGGCTGATATTTATCAATAGGATAGCTTATTCTCTTAATTACTCCTATGAATAGTAAAAGTGTAGCTTCCGATATATTTGATGCACCTAAATAAGGATATCTCAGGAAAATAAAAAGTGTATTAATATTCAATATATCTGTGATTTCCAAGAAAAAGCAGTGGTTTATGAGGCCCTATCTTGACAGTTCATAGGAAAAAAAGGTAATTCACATATAAGTGTTAATCAAAACACAATCAGTATTCTGTAGTGGATGGTTAGATTATTGATGAAGATGGCTAGCCTCCTTGTTTCTGGATGGGTAAAAATATACTTCATTTCACTTCTTTAATGCCAAGTTAATAGAGGCACTTTGGAGCAGCTGAAGTCCTTGGACCTTGAACAGAATGATTTTAGCCCCTTAGTTCTTCACAACAGGGAGTCGGAGAAAGTGTGGCCGGTTCTCTTTTTAGTTTATTGAAAGCCCTTCCCACTCTGCAGGGGTTTAGAAATATAACTAGATGTTTGCCTCTCCCCAGGACCCCAAAACGGCATTCCTTTTGGATAAATCTTTTGCGATTCTCTTATCTCAGTTCAATCATTCATTTAAAAGGGTTGCCTTTTCCATACCAGTTCCTGTCTCATTTTTCATGGAAAGAAATTCTCTTATTTTTCTGTAGTTGAGGGGATTTTGACCTTAAAGGAAGCAAAAAACAAGTCTAAAACCTAAGAGGCTTCTTAGAGTGTAGCTGTGAGTTACACTGGATAGTAACCATGGAAGAGTATTTAGAATTACACTCGTGTTTTTCCTCATCCCATACCTGACAAATGAATTGATCGATGTGACACAATCCATTTTATTTCTGGTTAACAGATGGTGTGTTCCAATTAGATCCTGGTACATTTTGAATTGTGATAGGTCTACTGGAAGGGAAATTTGTGGTTTCTCAGTCATGAAAATAAAACTTTTCTAAATTTCTTTTTGAATGATATGCTCCTTTTCATTCCTACTGTGTATGGAATCTTTATCAAAATGGTCTTGCGTATACACATATTCACACATACATGCTACATAATTTAAATTAAATTGTCAAAGCATTGTAGGATATTTCACTATATTAGGCATGGCATTTACTGAGAACACTGAAAAATTAAATCAGTTAACAATTTATTAGGGAAGGAAGACAAGTTATAAACATGAGTTATAGGCATTTAAACTGTGGAAATATAAGTGAACACCAGCTGGACAACTTAATCTTTGAAAACATTTGATTTAATTCATAATATGCGGATAAACACTTTTTAAGTTGGCAGTTTATTGGTACTAGGTTAAAAGATGATTATTTTAAAACATGTATATCTTTCCTGTGTCTTTTGAATTATCTATTTTAAAAGCTTAGTTTTTAGAAGAGTATATACGATGACATAATTGTCCTGTTTCAGTAATAATAACTAAAACTATAAAAATTCAGATTAGTTTTTTCTTTTTCATTTAAATATTTTTCTTTAATTTGTGCAATGCTGTGTTTCTGCCATACAACAATACAAATCAGCCATAAGTATATACGCATCCCCTTCCTCCCTAGCCTCCCTTCCCTCCCCCTTATCCCATCCCTGCAGGTTATCACAGACCACACCGGGCTCCCTGAACTACACAGCGACTTCTCACCAGCTCTCCATTGCATACCTGACAGTGCAGACATGTTTGATGCTACTCTCTCCATTCATCCTACTCTCTTCCACTACCATTGTGGCCACAAGCTCACTCTCGAAATCTGCATCTCCATTCCTTTCCTGAAAATACGTTCATCAATATCATTTGCTTTTTCAGATTCCATATATATGTGTTAATATCTATACATATTTTTCTCTTTTGTATTTATTTCACTCTGTTTAATAAGCTTTAGGTTCATACATCTCACTAAAACTGATTCTTAGAAATGGTTCCTATTATTTCTTCCTAATAGAGACAGTGAAATAAATACAATAATGAAATTAGCATGTCAGATTTCCTGTGTGAAATACCATTCTTTACATATATGTGTTCGTATAAAAACTAAAATGATGATTTAGACACCTCATAACCACAAATTTGCATTTTGTCTAATAACGTGGATTAAAAGATATAAACAAGAAACCATATCTAAAACATCATAAAACTAAAGATGTGTTCCCCATCAAGGATCACAGCTTTGTCATGGTGAAGGAGCTTGTGTAACTCAGTGAAACTATGAGCCATGCCTTGCAGGACCACCCAGGATGGACCAGTCATAGTGAGGAGTTCTGACAAAACATAGTTCACTGGAAGAGCAAATGGCAACCCACTCCAGTATTCTTGCCAGGAGAACCTCATGAACAGTATGAAAAGGCTAAAAGTTATGACACCTGAGGGCTAGCTCCCTATATGGAAAGTGTTTAGTATGCTACTAAGGAAGATCAGAGGGCAATTACTCAGAGCTCCAAAAATAATGAAGGGCTGGGCCAAAGTGGAAACGATGCTTGTAATGTGTCTGGTGGTATGGTGAAAGTAAAGTCTGATGCTGTAAGAACAGTATTGCATAGTGTATCCAATATTACATCCATGAATCAAGATCAGTTGGACATGATAAAGCACGAGATAGCAAGATTAAATATTCACATCATCAGGATCAGTAAATTAAAACAGATGGGAATGAACAAGTTTCAGATGACCATTATATCTAATACTGTGGGGTAGAATTCTGTAGAGGAAATGGAGTAGCCCTCATAGACAACAAAATAGTCTGAAATGCAGTAGTTGGGTGCAGTCTCAAAAATGACAGAATGATCTTGGTTTGTTTCCAAGGCAAACCATTCAACATCAAATTTATTCAAGTCTATGCATAATCATTAATGTAAAAGAAGCTGAACTTGATCACTTCTACTGTTGAAGACCTACAACATCTTCTAGAACTAATAGCAAAAAACTATGTCCTTCTCATAATAGGGGGTTGCAATGTAAATTTCAGTTCAGTTCAGTCGCTCAGTCATGTCTGACTCTTTCTGACCTCATGGACTGCAGCAAGTCAGGCTTCCCTGTCCATCACCAATTCCTGGAGTTGCCTCAGACTCATGTCCATCGAGTCAGTGATGCCATCCAACCATCTCATCCTCTGTCATCCCCTTCTCCTCCTGCCTTCAATCTTTCCCAGCATCAGGGTTTTTCCAATAAGTCAGTTCTTTACATCAGGTGGCCAGAGAATTGATGTTTCAGCTTCATCATCAGTCCTTTCAATGAGTATTCAGGACTGATTTCCTTTAGGATGAACTGGTTTTATCTCCTTGCAGTCCAAGTGACTCTCAAGAGTCTTCTCCAACACCACAGTTCAAAAGCATCAATTTTTTATATTCCCAATCTTACATCCATAGATCACTACAGGAAAGAATATAGTGTTGAATAGATGAAACTTTATCACCAAAGTAATGTCTCTGCTTTTTAATATGCTATCTATGTTGGTCATGGCTTTTCTTCCAAGAAGCAAAAATCTTTTAATTTCAGGGCTACAGTCACCATCTTCAGTGATCTTGGAGCACCCAAAAATGAAGTCTGCCACTGTTTTCACTGTTTCTCCATTTATTTGCCATAAAGTGATGAGACCAGATGCCATGATCTTCATTTTTGAGTGTTGAATTTTAAGCCAGTTTTTTCACTCTCCTCTTTCACTTTCATCAAGAGGCTCTTTCGTTCTTCTTCACTTTCTGCCATAAGGGTAGTGTCATCTGCGTAATCTCCCAGAAATCTTGATTCCAGCTTGTGCTTCATCAAACATGGCATTTTGCATGATGTACTCTGCATATGAGTTAAATAAAGAGGGTGACAATATACAGCCTTGACATACTCCTTTCCCAGTTTGGAAACAGTCTGTTGTTACATGTCCGGTTCTAACTGTTGCTTCATGACCTTCATACAGATTTCTCAAGACACAGGTCAAGTGATCTGGTATTCCCATCTCTTGAAGAATTTTCCACAGTATTTTTGTGATCCACAAAGTCAAAGGTTTGGGTGTATTCAATAAAGCAGAAGTAGATTTATTTTTTCTGGAACTCTCTTGCTTTTTTGATGATCCAACGGATATTGGCAATTTGATCTCTGGTTCCTCTGCCTTTTCTAAATCCAATTGGAACATCTGGAAGTTCATGGTTCATATACTGTTGAATTTTGCTTTGGAGAATTTTGAGCATTATTTTGTTAGCATGTGAGGTGAGTGCAATTGTGTTTGCACAATCTTTGGCAGGTAGTTTGAACAATCTTTGGCATTGCCCTTCTTTGGAATTGGAATGAAACTGACCTTTTCCTGTCTGTGGCCACTGCTGAGTTCTCCAAATTTGCTAGCATGTTGTGTACAGCACTTTCACAGCATCATCTTTTAGGATTTGAAATAGATCAACTGGAATTCGATCACCTAAACTAGCTTTGGTTGTAGTGATACTTTCTATGGCCCACTTGACTTCACATTCCAGGATGTCTGGCTCTAGGACAGTGTTCACACCATCATGATTATCTGGGTCATGAAGATCTTCTTTGTATACTTTTTCTATGTGTTCCTCCCACCACTTCTTAATATCTTCTGCTTCTGTTAGTTCCATACCATTTCTGTCCTTTATTTAACTCGTCTTCACATCAAATGTTCCCTTGGTATCTCTAATTTTCTTGAAGAAATTACTTTCCCATTCTACTTTTTTTTTTCTCTCTCTCTGTTTCTTTGCATTGATCACTGAGGAAGGCTTTCTTATTTCTCCTTACTATTCTTTGGAACTCTGCAATCAAATGGGTATATCTTTCCTTTTCTCCTTTGCCTTTAGCTTCTCTTCTTTTCTTAACTATTTGTAAAGCCTGGTCAGATAACCATGTTCCTTTTTGCATTACTTTTTCTTGGGGATGGTGTTGATCACTGCCTCCTGTACAATATCATGAACCTTCATCCATAGTTCATCAGGCACTCTGTCTATCACATCAAATCCCTTGAATCTACTTCTTACTCTCACTGTATAAACATAAGGGATTTGATATAGGTTATACCTGAATGGCCTAGTGGTTTTCCATACTTTCTTCAATTTAAATCTAAATTTGTCAAGAAGGAGTTCATGATCTGAGCCATAGTCAGCTCCCAGTCTTGTATTTGCTGACAGTATAGAGCTTCTCCATCTTCAGCTACAGAGAATATAATCAGTCTGACTTCAGTGTTGACCATCTGATGTTGTCTATGTGTAGAGTCGTCTCTTGTGTTGTTGGAAGAAGGTGTTTGCTATGACCAATGTGTTCTGTTGGCAAAACTCTGTTAGCCTTTGCCCTGCTTCATTTTGTACTCCAAGGTCAAATTTGCCTGTTACTCCAGGTATCTCTTGACTTCCTACTTTTGCATTCCAGTCCCTTATGATGAAAAGGACATCTCTTTGGGGCATTAGTTCTATAAGGTCTTACAGGTCTTCATGAAACCATTCAACTTCAGCTTCTTCAGCATTACGGGTTGGGACATAGATTTGGATTACTGTGATACTGAATGATTTTCCTTGGAAAGGAACAGAGATTATTCTGTCATTTTTGAGATTGCACTGAAGTACTGCATTTTGGACTCTTTCGTTGACTATGAGGGCTACTCCATTACTTCTAAGGGATTCTTGCCCACTATAGTAGATATAATGGTCATCTGAATTAAATTCGTCCATTTAATGGACTAAAATTAGTCCATTTTATTTCATGGATTCCTAAAATGCTGATGTTCACCCTTGGTTCATCTCCTTTTTGACTGCTTCCAATTGACCTTGATTCATGGAACTAACATTTCATGTTCCTATGCAATGTTGTTCTTTACAGCATCAGACTTTACTTCCATCATCAATCACATCCACAACTGGGTGTTGTTTTTATTTGGTCCATCTCTTCGTTCTTTCTGGAGTTTTTTCTCCACTCTTCACTAGTTGCATATTGGACACCTACCAACCTGGGAGTTCATCTTTCAGTGTCATATCTTTTTGCATTTTCACACTGTTCATACTATTTTTGCCTTGTCTAAACAATTAAACTGTGAGTCATGCCGTCTAGGGCCATCCAAGATGGAGGGATTATGGTAGAGAGTCTGACAAAACGTGGTCAGCTGGAGAAGGGAATGGCAAACCATTTCAGTATTCTTGCCTTGATAACCCCATGAACAGCATGGAATGCTAAAGTAGGAAGTTAAGAGATACCTAGAATAACAAGAGTACAAAATGAAGCAGGACAAAGCTAACAGAACTTTGTCAAGAGAGTACAGTGGTCACAGCAAAAACCCTTTTCCAACAACCCAAGAGATGATTCTACACATGGACATTGAAAAGATGGCCAATACCAAAATCAGACTGACTATGTTCTTTGCAGCCAAGGGGAGAGGCTATATATATTCAGCAAAAGCAAGACCTGGAGCTGACTGTGGTTCAGATCATGACCTCCTTATTGAAAAATTCAGGCTTAAATTGAAGAAAGTAGGGAAAACCACTAGGCCATTCAGGTATGACCTAAATCAAATCCCTTGTCATCACACAGTTGTGGTGACAAATAGATTCAAGGGATTAGATCTGATAGACAAAGTACCCGAACAACTATGTACAGAGGTTTGTAACATTGTATGAGAGGGAGAGACGAAAAACATCCCAGAAAGAAAGAAAAGAAAGAAGTCAAAGTGGTTGTCTCAGGAAGTTTTACAAATAGCTGAGAAAAGAAAGGAAGCAAAAGGCAAAGGAGGAAAAGAGAAACATGCTCAATTGAATGAGTTCCAGATAATAGCAGGGAAAGATAAGATGATCTTCTTAAATGAACAATACAAAGAAATAGAGGTAAACAATAGAATAGAAAGGACTAGAGATCTCTTCAGGTAAATTAAAGATATCAAGGGAACATTTCTTGCAAGGCCAGGCATGATAAGGGATACAAACATTAAGTACCTAATAGAAGCAGAAGAAATTAAAAAGATGTGGCAAGAATACACGAAGAATATACAAAAAAAAAAAAAAAAAAAAAGGTCTTGTTAATATGGATAACCGTGATGGTGTGATCAGTCACCTAGATCCAGACATCCTAGAGTGTAAAGTCAAGTGGGTCTTAGGAAGCATTAACATGAATAAAGCTAGTTGAGATAATGGAATTCCAATTTGAACTATTTCAAATCCTAAAAGATGATGCTGTTAAAGTGTTACACTCTTTGGAAAACTCAGCAGAGGCCACAGGACTGGAAATGCCAAAGAATGTTATAACTACCATACAATTGCACTCATTTCACATGCTAGCAAGGTTAGGCTGAAAATGTTTCAATCTAGGCTTCAGTAATACATGAACCCAGAGATTCCAGATGTACCAACTAGGTTTTGAAATTGCAGGAAAACCAAAGATCAAATTGCCAACATTTATTGGATCTTAGAAAAAGCAAGGGAATTCCAAGAAAATATCTTCTTTTCCTTCCTTGACTTCACTTAAGTCTTTGACTGTGTGGATCACAACAAACTGTGGAAAATTCTTAGAGAGATGGGAGTACTAGATCACCCTACTTGCCTCCTAAGAAACATGAATGAGAATAAAGAAGCAACCGTTAGAAACAGACATGAAGCAACTAATTGGTTCAAAATTGGGAAAGGAGTAAGACAAGGGTGTGTAGTGTAACCCTGCTTATTTAACCCTGCAGAGTTTATCATGCAAAATGCCAAGCTGTATGAATCACAAGCTGGAATTAAGATTGCTGGGGAAAATATCAACAAACTCAGATATACATCTAATGCCACTCTGTGAAGAGTGAAGAGGAGCTTAAGAGCCTCTCTATGAGGATGAAAGAGGAGAGTGAAAAAGCTGACTTAAAACTCAACTTTCAAAAACTAAGATCTTGGTATCCAGTCCCATCACTTCATGCAAATAGAAACGGAAAAAGCGAAAGCAATGACAGACTTTATTTTCTTTGGCTCCAAAATCACTGCGGACAGTGACAGCAGCCATGAATATAAAAGGCACTTACACCTTGGAAGGAAAGCTATGACAAGCTTAGAGAGCATATTAAAAAAAGTAGAGACATCACTTAGCAAGCAAAGTTCCATATAGTCAAAGCTATTGTTTTTCCAGTAATCATGTATGGAACTGAGAGCTGGACCCTAAAGATTGAGCAGCCAAGAATTGATGCTATGGAATTGTGGTGTTGGTGTAGACTCTATAGAGTCCCTTCAATGGCAAGGAGATCACACTATTAATCCTTAAGGAAATCAATTGTGAATATTCCTTACAAGGACTGATGCTGAAGCTGAAGCTGTAGTAATTTGGTCGCTTGATGGAAGAGCTAATTCTTTTGGAAAAGACACTGATATTGGGAAAGACTGAAGGCAAAAGGAGAAAAGGGCAGTAGAGAATGAGATAGATAGTATAACTGACTCAATGGACATAAATTGGAGCAAACTCTGGGAGGTAGTGGAGGACAGAAGAGCCTCTTGTGCTGTGGTCCACGAGGTCACAAAGAGTAGGACATGGCTTAACTACTGAACAACAGCAATAGAGTTGTGTTCCTGAGATCTTTTAGCCAACAAACAGATAAAATAACTACTTTGTGAACTTTTAAAATCATATAGTTGAATGTGTCTTCCAAAAAGATATATTGAAGCCCTAACTCCCAGTACCTCAGAAAATTTCTTATTTGGAGTAGTGTGGTTGCAGAGGAAATGAACTATGATGAGGTCATAATGGTAAAGGGTGGGCCCTTCATCTGAGAGTTATAAGTTCAGTTCAGTCACTCAGTCATGTCCGACTCTCTATGACCACATGGACTGCAGCATGCCAGGCTTCCCTGTCCGTCCTCAACCTACGGAGCCTACGCAAACTCATGTCCATTACATAGGTGATGCCATCCAACCATCTCATCCTCTATAGTCCCCTTCTCTTCCCACCTTCAATCTTTTCCAGCATCAGGGTCTTTTCCAATGAGTCAATTTTCCACATCAGGAGGCCAAAGTATTGATGCTTCAGCTTCAGCATCAGTCCTGCAAATGAATATTCAGGACTGATTTCCTCTAGCATTGACTGGTTGGATCTCCTTGCAGTCCAAGGGTCTCTCAAGAGTCTTCTCCAACACCACAGTTCAAAAGCATCAATTCTTCAGTGCTCAGCTTTCTTTATAGACCAACTCTTACGTCCATACATGACTACTGGATTATAAGACCAGTGTCTTATAGGAAGAAGATATGATAACACAAGGGAAGAATTAGTTGATAGAGACAAAGACTGGAATTACACTGTTGCAGACTAAGGAAACCATAGATGGCCAGCAGGACCACCAAAACTAAGAAGACAGGGAACAAATTTTCTACTTGAGCCCTTGAGTTATCATGGTCTTGCAGACATATTGATTTTGGACTTGCAGCCTCCAGGACTGGAAAGAATACATTTCTTTTGTTTTGAGATACCCAGTTTGTCATGCTTTATTACAGCAATTCTGGGACACAATACAGATTGTTTCACATTTCTGAAGGCTCAGTTCAGTTCAGTTGCTCAGTCGTGTCCGACTCTTTGCAACCCCATGAATTGTAGGACGCCAGGCCTCCCTGTCCATCACCAACTGCTGGAGTTCACTCAGACTAACGTCCATTGAGTCAGTGATGCCATCCAGCTATCTCATCCTTGGTCATCCCCTTCTCCTCCTGCCCCGAATTCCTCCCAACATCAAAGTCTTTTCCAATGAGTCAACACTTCACATGAGGTGGCCAAAGTACTGGAGTTTCAGCTTTAGCATCATTCCTTCCTAAGAAATCCCAGGCCTGATCTCCTTTAGAATGGACTGGCTGGATCTCCTTGCAGTCCAAGGGACTCTCAAGAGTCTTCTCCAACACTACAGTTCAAAAGCATCAATTCTTCAGTGCAGAGCCTTCTTCACAGTCCCACTCTCACATCCATAATTGACTACTGGAGAAACCATAGCCTTGACTAGACGGACTTAGTCGGCAAAGTAATGTCTCTGCTTTTGAATATGTTATCTAGGTTGCTCATAACTTTTCTTCCAAAGAGTAAGCGTCTTTTAATTTCATGGCTGTCATCACCATCTGCAGTGATTTTGGAGGCCAGTAAAATAAAGTCTGACACTGTTTCAATTGTTTCTCCATCTATTTCCCATGGAGTGATGGGACCGGATGCCATGATCTTCATTGAGCTTTAAGGCAACTTTCTCACTCTCCTCTTTCACTTTCATCAAGAGGCTTTTGAGATCCTCTTCACTTTCTGTCATAAGGGTGGTGTCATCTGCATATCTGAGGTTATTGATATTTCTTCTGGCAATCTTANCATCTGCAGTGATTTTGGACCACCAAAAAATAAAGTCTGACACTGTTTCCACTGTTTCCCCATCTATTTCCCATGAAGTGATGCGACTGGATGCCATGATCTTCGTTTTCTGAATGTTGAGCTTTAAGCCAACTTTTTCAGTCTCCTCTTTCACTTTCATCAAGAGGATGTTTGGTGTCCTTAAAAATCAGATAGAAGTCTGTGACAGACCCTCACAAGTTAAAGATTAAATTCTAAAAGTTTAACGTAAATGTTCATCTAATGGGATGCCAGTCTCTACTGACTGGCCTTAAGTATGTGGCATAGCTTTAAGTCACCTGCCTGTCCTATTTTTATCCTGTGAAACTTCTTCATATATCACTTATCTTCTAAGAACATGTCATCTGAATCCAAATGCAGTCCTGCCAGTGTTCTTTCAGAACAGAAGGTGATTCTCACTGTCCTATACTTACAGTGTTAAATCTGTGAGCTAAGTCCTTTTCGTATTTACTTTCTTCTGATTTGTCATACCAGACACTTGAGACTGTTTTGAATTCAGATTCTTTTATCTTTCACAACCAAACAGCCAGTGTCCCCCCATCACTTTCCTAGGATCTGCTAATATCTTTTCAGATGTTTAAATCATTGATTTAAAAAAAAAAAGAAAAGAAAAGAAAAAAGAAAAAAACTTGAATGGGACAAGTTAAGGACCAGTTCTTACAATGTCACTAAAACAATTCTTATGTGCTAACACTGATCAATAGTTCGATATTTGGGGGGCAAGACTGTTCAAAATGTTGCAAATTAATCAATTTACACTATAGCCAACTCATTCATCTTTTCTTCAAAGACATCATAAGAAAATTTTTTTATAGAATACATCCTTTTACATAATTATATTAGTTTTTGAATCCCTTTTTCCCCCTGTCCTTTTCACTAAAATGTGAATAAAAGAGAAACTTTAAAATGTTTATGATTCATTCCAGGAAGAAAATGTTCTATCTTAGTGAATATCTTTAAAGGAAGATTTCCTGAAATTAAGAGTTATTTAGCCTGATGGTACGAGAACTGAATACTTACTTGTCATAGTCATGGAGGTATCAAGAGATGCTTCTACAAGAGCTTAACTGGAGGCCGAGATTCATTGGTACCCCCATTGCAATGATGCCGTGTTCCCAGCCATTCCCTGAGCATGACCGAGTCTAGAACTCTTCAACATAGGGTTCCTCTAATGGGCAGTCTTTGCTTGGGTGCCCCCAGTCATTATTCCCAAAATTTTCTCAGAGCCATGCTCCAGCCTATAACTCTTTTAACAAGAACCTCTCTCTTTCTATCATTTAATTCACAAGTCAGGTACACATCAGGGTCCAAAGATTATCCTTATCTATAATTCCCTGCTTTTCTCTTCATCTTGCACAGGCATCACCTTCAAACATTTATTTTCACATCTAATACTGTCTTAGAGTGTGCTTCTCAAAGGATTCAGATAGAGGCAAGCATCTTCTGAAAGACTATCAGCATGTAGTCCACCATGTCTCTTAGGTCTGGTTACTCTAATCATTGCATAAAAAGTAAATTTGTTCTGGATTTCCTTGGCATTCCAGTGGTTGGGACTCTGAGTTTCCATTGCAGGGGGCACTGGCTTTTTCTCTGGTCAGGGAACTAAGATTCCACATGCTGCAGGACATGGCATTAAAACAAATAAGGAAAAGCAAGCTGCTTCTGTATGCAGTTGTCTTCCAGATGTTCATGCCTATTCTCTTCTCTTACGCTGACTAAATAATTCACTCTTATATCCCGTTCCTTGTATGTCCTTTCAGTGTGCCTGCTGGATCCCTAAAACATGATCGCCTTATCCTCCTGCATCTCAGCCACATCTCATAATAACCCCACCACCTTTTTACTTTGGCAGAAATTTGGCAGGGAGCACTGCCTTCTCAACCACATTCTCAAGCGCTATTTTATCTCTTTTATACAAACTGGTAGGATAATTATATTTCTTGTTCACCATTTATATTCCAAAATGCTAACTTTATACTTTCTTACCAAAAAAAGAAAGAAAGAAAGAAATCCTTGCCTGCCTATTACAACAATCAGAAATACCAGGCTCTGTTTCTCTTCACCTGCAGACTTCTTAGTCTTGGTCCTTAATTTCAACAAGGATCCCCACTGATTCAATGTAAAGTTTAATTACCAAACCAGTTCCTAGTTTGTCTTTCCCTACCAACTCCAGTAATTTTTCCTGGAGCCAGAAACACCTTCATGAATGATCCAACCTCTTTTCTAGGCTCCTTGTACTCACTTCCTTATCATCGGGCATCATGGGCATTCTCTTTCCTCAACACTCTCTTTCAGACACACCAAGGTCACAGAATTTATCGTTACCAAATTCTAAATAATGTCAAAATCCTAAAAACATGCCTTCTATGCTATCACAATTCCCTAACCTCCTTCCTTACTTACTCAAGTATTTCTGCTTAAATATTTTTGAGCATATGGTGACCTCCACTTTATTCGTATCATGAATATCTTCATCAACAATCTCCTGTCTTTCTTCACTTTCCATTTCAGGCAGGTTTGTCTATGAGCCATCAGTTTAATCATACCCAAGTGATAAAATTTATCAGACTGGATTCACATTAAAATAATAATTCCATGTATTAGATGGACTCTAAACATAGCTTGGTAATCTTCATATTATATTTTCTTAAGAAGCTCCATTATCTTTACAGATTTCCCAAATTGCTCTAGTTTAAACTTTCTATCAGCATATCTGCTGATCATAAAATTAATAATTTAAGGAAATTGAAATATATAACAGATACACCTCTATTTTTCTGTCTCCACCTAAAATTTTAGCTGTGCATATTTTCATCTTCACCTATCTTTTCATTTTCAAAGAAGAGTTTTTTCAATAAAAAGCCAGTTTCTCAATGTATCTTTATCCCATTAACTACTTCCTTTTGAAAGATTTTGAACCTTAAATTAATCTATAACCTATTAATCTCACTATGATTTTAAGTTTTTTTAAAAGTCAATGCATAGATGTATGCTAATTTCTATTACCCTAAAGAAAAAAACAAATGAAAAAATATTTTGTAAACATGGCTTCCAGTTATAATCCCATTTTTTCCACTCTCTTTCAGACTCAAAGCTTTCAGGATTTTAAACATAAACTTTATCCACATTCTCACATCCAATGACCTCTTGACAAACTAAAGAACAGCTTCTGTTCCCTCCAATAGAACAAAATGGTTCTTGATTTTACTACTGATCTCTAGGATTTCAAGGTTAGGTGTTAAACCAGAAATATCAGAGACACAGACAACTTTGGTAGTAGAAACATCTGATTTTTCTGGGGAAGTATAGTGGAGTTTTTGTTTTCCTCACCCTGACACCATAGGGCATTGCCGACTTGATTGATATGAGTTTGAACAAGCTCCAGGAGTTTGTGATGAACAGGGAAACCTGACGTGCTGCAGTCTATGGGATCTCAAAGAGTCAGACACGACTGAGCAACTGAACTGACCTAAATGCCATAGATGCCATATTAATGGGATGACAACTATAGAATATCAAGGTAAGTTTGGGTGTTTTTCTCTGATTAATCTCTAGGTATATTGCACATCCATACTCAATTCTGTTATCTTCTCAAAGATACTGTAAGCCACATAATATTTTTAATAATTTATTTTTTGCTCAAACAAGGTAGAGGAAATTTACTTATCTTCAATCGAGAGCCCTAACTGTTAGTTTCCCTGATGTTACACTCTCTTGAATGTTTTCTTATTACTGTGATTGCCTTTGGTCTCCTTTCATATCTCCTTATCTTCCTCCACGTTGTGAGAAGAGATACTTAGGCCATGAAGAGATACTCTGAATGATGAGATGCTTGATATATAGAGAGAAACCCAAAGAAGATAAATATCCCAGGATGCGCTGAAGAACTCACCTTCAGCATGGCACTTCCATCCCTAATCACCCCAGCTTGACACTATGTAAGTCAGATACAAATGATCTAGGTGAGTTCTCCTGAAATCATTATCCTCAAATTTATGAAGAAAATGCAGTGATTGTTTTGATCCACTAAGAACTAGAGTTCTTTCTTACATCACAGTAGATAACAAAATAATTAGCAAACAAGGAGTTATTTCAGGGCAAGAAACTTTCATCACTTTTAGCTGCTTCCTTCATAGCTCTGCAGCTATCTTCAAAAATACTCCAGTTGTAAATAGTTGGCCTGCCGATATTTTCATTGTAAATGCTTCCGTTTCTATAAAGTGATTGTTTAGCTTGCTAATGCAAATTAAGCAGCTGCTTATAAGAGGAGGATAAAGAGAATGACTGCTTTAGAGTGTTTTATGACTTTTAGATGTGGAAAAAGAAGATAATGTGATAAACACACTCACATTGTATTTGGATGTGAATTTTAAACAAAGCTAATTTTACATATAACAGTTGTTCCAGGAGGATTCTATTTGAGGAGTTTCTGCAGTTAGCGAGCAACTATCTCACCTCAATTAGATTACCCAATGGAAATATGTAGTTACAATCATACTTAGCAAACTAACAGTATCAGTAATATGTAATGTGTTATATTTGTCAAATAAATGAAACTTCTTCCTTTTGAATTTTAATTTTGAGCGTAGCTAAGTGGGCAGTCACTATTAAATGAAGGCTGCTGGAAATCAATAATTTGAATTTCTAAATGTGCATGTCAATTAAAACCTTCATGAAAGCAGAGAAAGCCTTTGAACTGGTGGGAGATTTTTAGCAAAACTGCTTTGCACAGTGTTCTGCCGTGTCCTATTCACTTGAGATAAGCCTTCCAGGATGCAAGTTAAAGTAAAGATGGGTTGCCTGGATGCAAAGAAAATAAGAGCAACCCCAACCACTAAAATATAAGACTGCTGATATCACAGTAAGGTTGTGCACAGCAGTGGCTTGAAAGGAGGGAGGAGAATCAGTAAGCTGGGCTTTTCTCTGAGTGTTCAGAATACTCTTCAGGCTTTATATCATCTTCTGGATAAACACTGCATAGCTAGATGGCAGCTGCATTATCCAAATCCATTCCTTTGGTTGGGGAAAAAAAGTCTTGCCATCATCACAGAAGTGTGAATCTGGGGAGAAAAATATTTCACGGATGAAAGCCAAATACTTTTAGATTTCTGATTTGTCCATGAAGAACTCTAATAAGGACACTGGTGCTGCAAAATTGAGACTCTCACATAAGTCACTTTAATACCATCCTCACTTAAACGGAGAATGGCTGTAACATTGCTGAATAAATCATTTTTTGCTAAGAAGCAAAACATTTGGAGTGTTATTACAGTAGGCTCAGGTACTCAATGACAAGGAAGAGATCAGCAAGACTATGTAAACTGTATTTATAAAATATGATTTATACACCAAGCCTGGAAAAAAAAAACCTAAACTTTCATACTCAGTAAAATACAGTTGGATTATTATTTCTGTAACGGCAAATAGCGGAATAGCTATTCACTAGGAGGTGCCGGATCTGCAGTTTTGAAAACTCACCAAAGGTAGGACACAGCATTTTTAATGTCAGAGGGGATTTAGTGGGAGATTTTTGATGAGAGAGGAGTCACCCTAGTCAAGGTCTCTTTGTGGGAGACGGCCTTGGTAAATAGCAATCACAAAGCACCACCTCTCAATGGACAATAGGTCACTGATGTGGCATGAATCATTCATCCAAGGTCTTCAAAGTCCCTGCTACCCTGGGGTTGTAGGACTTCATGGTGAATAGGAAATGAAATCAAATTCATGTCTAATTCTTCCTTTAATGGCCTATGGAGCTTTTCTTGGGCAGGTTTAAGCAATGCTGGCTGGGCTCTGTTGAGACAAAACACAAACTGCTGCTGCTTATATGACTGTTTTCTCCATGAGTAAAGATAACTTTTCTGTTTGTCAACTTTATGTCTTACAAAAACACAACAATGATGTAGAAAAAATAAAGTGGTTTTGTTCGTTTGTTTGTTTGTTTTTTTACTGATACAAGAGAGGGAAAGATAATACAAATAATAAAAAGGGAACCAGTAGTTTTTGGGTAAATTTCTTCCTTTTTTTTAATGAGTCTATTTTTATTATACATTCATCAGTTCATTTAAATGAATGAATTGGCCATGCTGAGTTATAACCCCTAATTTCTCACCTTCTGCCCACTAATTAGATTTCGAACTTGACTATTAGCCCTGGATTGATACCAGTATTTGGCACTTTGAAATATTGGTCATTTTTAGATAAACGTTAGTTACATGGCATCACTAATATAGAGTAGAGCTATAGGTGTGTGAAAAGTATATGAGGTCATCTGTGTTCACCACTTAGCCAAGCAGAGCCTGGGGGCTGTAGGTGGGGAGAGGGATTTCTTAGAAGACTTGTCCTTCTTTCACCTCATCCATGACTTAGAAAGTGTGAGTCATGCCGCATGAGCAGTATTTCTTAAGCATTAGCACCAACTGCATCTTATAATAAACATTTATCTAGCACATTTTGAGCAATGAACACTTAACAATGGGAGAGGAGAAAGTTGCCAAGGGAAACAGATGTTAGTTTCCATTATTTATGCCAATTTATGTATTGATTATTCCTAACATGCTAATTTCTAAGTGAATAATGTCTCTTTCACTAACACCTCCCTTGTATTTCTTTTAATCGTGTTTCACCAGGCTAGCCTCTCCTTTATATTTTAAACTTTTACACGAAATGCAATAACTTTCATAAAATGACCATATGTCTAGTCTAAAGTAAGTATAACTTTAGATCAATGAAGCCAGTAGGTCAAATCTTCCTGAATTAGTGAGGGATTATATTAGTTCTGAAATGTGAAAACCAGGTTGGGAAAGAAAGGTTTTAAGTTCAATTAGTGTCTCATATTCAACTAGTGCCTAAACTCAATTAATGGTTCATATTAGATATACAAATGTTTTTAACTGTGAACTGATTTTTGGATCTTTTGTAAAAGACATGAGATATCATCACCGTGATAATTATAATATTTGGTATAAATAGGAAAACAGAAAATAAGAATTTTGGCTACTTCCTTGAAGCACTCCAAAATATGATTTTTCTTAAAAAGCCGTAGGTGGTTTCACTCCTTTCGCAACTTGAGGATTTACTTTAAAAAGATTCTCACTTTCAAAATTAGAACTAAATTCCTAATCTCTGATATAAATAAGACTCAGAATCATATCACAAGTCATTTCTGACATTATGCAAAGACCTAGTGATATACACGAGGAAACAGATGATGTTAGAACTGAAGATAATATTAGTGTGTATAGATGTGTTAATCATTATTCAGATTAAATATCAAAAATACACAGAAGAACTGTACAAAAAAGATCTTCATGACCAAGATAATCACTTACCTAAAGCCAGACATCCTGGAATGTGAAGTCAAGTAGGCCCCAAGATAATCACTTACCTAAAGCCAGACATCCTGGAATGTGAAGTCAAGTAGGCCCTAGAAAGCATCACTATGAACAAAACTAGTGGAGGTGATAGGAATTCCAGTTGAGCTGTTTCAAATCCAGAAAGATGATGCTGTGAAAGTGCTGCACTCAATATGCCAGNTGTGAGAGTTGGACTGTGAAGAAAGCTGAGCACCGAAGAATCGATGCTTTTGAACTGTGGTGTTGGAGAAGACTCTTGAGAGTCCCTTGGACTGCAAGGAGATCCAACCAGTCCATTCTAAAGGAGATCAGTCCTGGGTGTCCTTTGGAAGGACTGATGCTAAAGCTGAGATTCCAATACTTGGCCACCTCATGTGAAGAGTTGACTCCTTGGAAAAGACTCTGATGCTGGGAGGATTGGGGGCAGGATGAGAAAGGGACAACAGAGGATGAGATGGCTGAATGGTATCACCAACTCGATGGACGTGAGTTTGAATGAACCCTGGGAGTTGGTGATGAACAGGGAGGCCTGGCATGCTGTGATTCATGGGGTTGCAAAGAGTCGGACATAATTGAGCGACTGACCTGAACTGAATTTTTAATTAATATGTATGAAAACAGCTGATATATATGTATATTCAAGAAGTTCTAAATCCAGACAAGTGTATGCTAAAATTTGGCCTCTGAACTTTGTTCTTTGGTTTGAGTGCCAGATAATTGTTTTAATAACAAGCTCTTAACTACAGTGCTGTGTCACAGTGCGAAACAAAGGAAAATTCACTGTGTTTTGTGCATATGCTTAATTCTGTCTGTGCTAGATACTATCCAAAATAAGAGAGAAATTGTCCCTTAATCGTTATATCAAAGAATAACTTTTATTATAAAACTTAGTTATAAATAAAAACTATCTACTGGTGTATAAAAAATGGGCATCGAACATATAGAACATTAATAAATATTTCCAGAATGCATGGAAACAAAGTTTTCTCCTTTGTTCTTCATATCAATATTGCAAGTTATTTTCAAATTCATTTAATGGGAAAGAAGACTTTGACACAGCAACGCATGTTTGCTTGCCCAAAATCATATTGCAATTATGTGTCAGAGTCTGAATTTGGACCATGGGTTCTGATTCTAAACCACAAGATTTCCATGGGTTAAGACTTCACCCATTCTTCCTAATGAAACATATTATTGTCTTACTGCATTGATTTTGGGAGGCCCAGAATCTAATTCTCCATCTGCTTGGAAGGGAACCATATTTCCTATGGATAATTCCAGCTGTACCTTTGTGGCTAACCTAGGTTAGCTTGACACTGAAGCTTACCACCCTGCCCTAGTGATGTTATTGGCATATGACCTGTTGTGTGTGTTTGTCACTCAGTTGTATCCAACTCTTTGTGACCCCGTAAGCTGTAGCCTGCCAGGCTCCTCTGTCCATAGAATTATCTAGGCAAGAATATTGGAGTGGGTTGCCATTTCCTTTTCCAGGGTTTCTTCCCAACCCAAGGATCAAACCCAGGTCTCCTGAATTGCAGGCAGTTTCCAAGAGAAACCAATCAAATTTTCCCCTGATAATTTTTATCTTAAGTAAAGATAATATCTATGGAGAAGTACATGGACTCCATCAATAAAAGTTGCCAGCCATTTAGTATCATTGTGGAGCATGGTTGTTGCTACCTATGTACATCCGGAAATAATTCAGGGAGAAAAGGTCATTCATTCCATGCCTTTTTCTACGATCTTTAAAAAGATGATTTTGTTTTGATCACTGTGACTGAAATGACCCATTCCATTGTTATGTTTCCATTTGACATGGAGTCTACTTTCGTAAGTAGTTTTAGTGCTGGGTGTGAAGAGTGTATCCATGGATATCCCTACAGACTTAGAGGTTGAGTCAACCAGTACTGCCTACACAAGCATTAAAATTGTGATAAAGTGTGTAAAGGGCTTCCCAGGTGGTGCTAGTGTGAAGAACCCACCTGCCAGTGCAGGAGATTTGATATGCGGGTTTGAACCCTGAATCAGGAGGATTCCTTGGAGGATGGCAGGCAACCCCATCTAGTATTCTTGCCTGGAGAGCCCCATGCTCAGAGAAGCCTGAAGGGCTACAGTCTATAGAGTCTCAAAGAGTTGGACACAACTGAAATGACTTAACACACACACAAGGTATGTAAAGCAGAGTCCTTCCCAACTCTCAATGAACTATGGGGAGAATTCATTTTAAGAGAAAAGGCAGGCACTCTGATTTGCCAAATTTCAAATTACAACCAAAGTCCTTAACTCGTGATTTAAAACCAGTTTCTTGTTTCTTTAACTTTTATGAAACTGTGTTATCCTTGTTGTGAAAGTCTGAAATGACAAAGGGCTTTGAAAAGGATGTCAAAGGTGTATTTTCATCACATGGTAAGAAGTGCATTTATCAGAATGTTAATGCTGAAAAAAAAAAAAAAGCCTCTCAAAAATAGTCAATCTTTTTTAAAAAATGAGTTGAAAAATGACTTTGACAGTCATTTGCCTGTCTTCATTCAAAGTATCTACTTCAATCACCTGATTTTCCTTTCTCATCGCTTCTCATCTGCTTCCCTTTCTCCATATTCCCATCTCCCTTCTTTATGTGAGATGAATATATTCTCTCCCTTTTTTTTTTTTTTTATTCTTAACTCGCTTTGTACTTCTTCTCCTCTGTGATTACCAAGCTTCACAAACAGGAGTGAAATATGAGTGAAAATGACTTAATAAGGATTTTCTATTCAGAAAAAAAATGTGTCTTCAGTGGTGTTTGATGATTTCTCCAGAGAAAAAGGCATTCAAAGTCTTACCCTAGTCATCTCTGAGCAAAACATTTCAAATTGGCCAAGCAGCTTCATAAATGGGAACTAGAAACTGACAGGAACAAAAAGATTTCCTGCAGCAGTAAACACAATGATGCTTTTATATTGGTAACACTCTGAGGGCAATTCCTGCATTTCTAACGAAGGCCACTTAAAGTGCAGGTTAACAATGAGAAATCTAGCCTTTTAAGACAGCATGTATGAATAACATGTTGGTTTGCATTCATCATTTGGCTTTAGGTTTTCCTATTTTTAAAAAACAGAAACAGTATAGCTTGTGCCATTTGAAATTCCTATGCATTATAATATATCGTCTTAAAAATTAACTTGGTTGGTTTTTCAAGGGAATAAAGTTTTATTTTTTACACAAAGTTCTAATTCATGTATCAGAGGAAGGAAAATGCCCTAAAAATACTCCTCAAAATATTTCACTGACTACTCTTCTAGTGAGAAGAAAGGGTGTTTATAATCACCCTCCTGGGATCTAGCCAGTTGGTAAGAAATTCTTTTAAATGTATTTTTAANTAACAATGAGAAATCTAGCCTTTTAAGACAGCATGTATGAATAACATGTTGGTTTGCATTCATCATTTGGCTTTAGGTTTTCCTATTTTTAAAAAACAGAAACAGTATAGCTTGTGCCATTTGAAATTCCTATGCATTATAATATATCGTCTTAAAAATTAACTTGGTTGGTTTTTCAAGGGAATAAAGTTTTATTTTTTACACAAAGTTCTAATTCATGTATCAGAGGAAGGAAAATGCCCTAAAAATACTCCTCAAAATATTTCACTGACTACTCTTCTAGTGAGAAGAAAGGGTGTTTATAATCACCCTCCTGGGATCTAGCCAGTTGGTAAGAAATTCTTTTAAATGTATTTTTAAAGATTCAAGTGAATTTGCATTCTCTTCTATCCACATTTAATTTTAAAATTATGTTTGAAATAGTTCAGCTTAATTTTCCCTCCATTTTTTGAGGGGGAAAAAAAAACTACTTAAAAAAATAGCATTGTTTATCATTTGGTAGCTTGTGTCCTTCAGAGCTGCCAACTCACATCCCGGTTTAAGAAACACAGGGGAAAGAGTATCCTTCCAAGGATCTGAACAGAAGACCATATTGTTATTTTTGAACAAGATGCAATTTATCTCTTTTGCATAATAGATTGCTGAATGTGACTTAAAAGATGCTCATTTCTTTAGTTAGTCAACAATTACATGTTCCATGCTTGTTATGGGTACATTCTGTGGATGAGGGCTGGTAAACAAGGTAATTACTGAAGTTGCCCTCATGGTGCTTGTATTTAATGGAAACTGCAGACAATTACCAATGTCAGTAATAAACAAAGCACTCAACTAATCCACCAACCAGATAGCTACAGAGTGTAATAAAACTCCAGAGGAAATACACGAGATGAGATAAAATTCTAGGAAGAAGCCAATTTGGATAATAAATCCCTTTTATCCTTTATAGAAGACAGCAGTTGTACCATCTGAAAGATGGGAATAACACAGTTGTTGTTTTAATGGGTGAAAAAGATGGATTTAAAACCAGAGACACTTTTGAAGAAATTGAATATCAAGTCTGTTTTTCTCCTTGGCTTAGAGATCAGCCAGAAGTTGTTCTCAGTTATAAGTGTGCTCTATTCCTGATTTCTATATTGCAAAGCTCGGCTTTCTGCTACTTTCATTTCATAGATTTGTCATACTTTCTGGAGGAATGTACCTTGAGAAAGCATTTTTATAAAATCTCTAATATAACTTAGCATGTTCTAGGTTTTAATCCCATCAGCAGAGAATTTATTGGCCAGTTCATATATCAAAATCTTACACTTTATTTTAGTGCATAGAGCTGTTTATTTTCCTGAGGAAACTATGAAAAGAAACAATGTTGTTTTACCAGCCACATGAGAGAAGCCTTTTTACCCCTTTCAGCCAAGTATTAAGTATACACAAAAACACAAACATGTTCAACTTCAGGAAATTTCCTTCTAATGGAATTTCATATGGAAAAGACATGCTACCACAATGTAATAACAGAAAAAAGTCTGACTGAGTCCATAGTCAGAGGCCAGGTTGCCTCAAAAATGGGCCTTTTCCTGCCATGTTTCATGTTCCTTACCTCCTAACTTCGACAGCAGATCACCAGCAACTTTACGTGTGATTGTGATGATTTGTGAGATAGTGTGTGATGTGTGATGATTGTGATGTGTGATGATTTGCCTGAGTGGTAAAGGATACATCTGCCAGTGTAGGAGACAGAAGAGACACGAGTTCAATCCTTGGGTCAGGAAGATTCCTTGGAGGAGGAAATGACAACCCACTCCAGTACTCTCACTTGGAAAACCCCATGGACAGAGGAGCCTGGCAGGCTACAAGTCCATGGGTTCTCAAAGAGTCAGACACAACTGAGTATGAACCAACATTAAATGTCCACATTGAGACTCCCGGGAGGAGGATGTTAAAATAATTTCCTACAATAACATGAGGGTATATAATAACTTTTCATTTCTTAACCCTATGATTTTGAAAGGAAGTGTGGTATCTATTAAGTGTCAGGAACTTAATCACACTGATTCCTTGGGAATTGACACTACATCAATACATTCTTAACTCTGCTAATAATTTTAGCAATCTATTACAGCAGGATATTCCACAAAATTTGCTTCTACATCTCATGTTAGAAATTCATCTTTCTGTTTTATCAAGCTCTAATCCTAGTTTTTCAATTTATTAACTTAGAATACCTGATGAAGTCACCTTTCCAAGATGTTAAATTATTTTGAATCATTCTCATTTCAAGGCAGAATTTTTCCAATTCTCAAAATTTACCATTGGATTTTGACCAAATATCCACAAATGAGTCTCATCATATTATTATCATGAGCAACTGTGTATGAAAGACAACACTTTGCACACTGACCAAAATTACAAATCGCTCAAGGGAAAAGCCCCTCTCAGAAATTTTATTAAAATGACTTGTTCCATGAATAAAAGTTTTAACGAAGAAAAAATTATGTCACTTGTTCCATTACTGTATCTTGTTCAAAACAGTCTAGTTGGCCTGCTGCTCCTGTTGCTGCTGCTAAGTTGCTTCAGTTGTGTCCGACTCTGTGCAACCCCATAGACAGCAGCCCATCAGGCTCTCCTGTTCCTGGGATTCTCTAGGCAAGAACAATGGAGTGGGTTGCCATTTCCTTCTCCAATGCATGAGAGAGAAAAGTGTAAGTGAAGTTGCTCAGTCATGTTCAACTCTTAGCGACACCATGGACTGCAGCCCACCAGGCTCTTCTGTCCATGGGATTTTCCAGGCAAGAGTACTGGAGTGGGATGCCATTGCCTTTTCCGAATCTTAAATATACTGTTCAATTAGAATATTGTTATTAGACACTTGATATCTAAGGCTGTAAGTTGCTTTCTTATCAAGCATCTCGAGGAGCTTCTAAAGCATCCTAACACTTTAGAGCAACTGACCTAAACTGTGCATTGGTGGATTATGGTTATTGAAATAAATCTTACAGGGGAAAAAGTGTAAACATAATACTGCCATGGTCCATAGAGTTGCAGAGAGTCAGACACGACTGAAGCAATTAAGCAAACACGCAAACTACTTTCAGTAATAGAATTTACTCAAGTGTCATGTGGCTTTCTACATTTGGAGGGTTGGTAACCAGTTTAATTTCCACATCAGAACAAGTTTAAGGGATTGAGAATGTTGGAACTGTTTTATCAAAATAATGTAAATAATATTTATATATATTAGACATATAATTAGTCACTATACATACTAGACATATTAGTCATCATACATATTGCACTTCTAATGTCCAATAAGACAATTTTTAATCTATTATTTAAGGCTAATCCCTGAATTTTAAGGATGATTCCTAGTTTTTTCCATTAATCATGTACTATATTTTTAAAATAAAAATATATACCTTTTCATATATGTGTGTGTATTCTTTATAATAAATGTAAAAAAGTGAGTGAGAAAAATTTTTAATGAATAACTTTTATTTTGAGAATTACTTTTCTTTGTTTTAGTAGACTTTCTTTCCAATCATTCCATACATAATGCTATTTTTTGTACACACCTAATATAAGCAATTAATTGTGGAAAATTCTGAAAGAGATGGGAATACCAGAGGACCTGACCTGCCTCTTGTCAGGAAGCAACAGTTAGAACTGGACATGGAACAACAGACTGGTTCCAAATAGGAAAAGGAGTACGTCAAGGCTGTATATTGTTACCCTGCTTATTTAACTTCTATGCAGAGTACATCATGAGAAACGCTGGGCTGGATGAAGCACAAGCTGGAATCAAGATTGCTGGGAGAAGTATCAAAAAACCTCAGATATGCAGATGACACCACCGTTATGGCAGAATTTGATGAAAGTGAAAGACGAGAGTGAAAAAGTTGGCTCAAAGCTCAACATTCAGAAAACTAAGATCACAGCATCTGGTCCCATCACTTCATGGGAAATATATGGGGAAACAGTGGAAACAGTGTCAGACTTTATTTTTCTGGGCTCCAAAATCACTGCAGATGGTGACTGCAGCCATGAAATTAAAAGATGCTTACTCCTTGGAAAAAAGTTATGACCAACCTAGATAGCATATTGAAAAGCAGAGACATTACTTTGCCAGCAAAAGCCCATCTAGTCAAGGCTATGGTTTTCCCTATGGTCATGTATGGATGTGAGAGTTGGACTGTGAAGAAAGCTGAGCACTGAAGAATCGATGCTTTTGAATTGTGGTGTTGGAGAAGACTCTTGAGAATCCCTTAGACTGCAAAGAGATCCAACCAGTCCATTCTAAGGGAGATCAGTCCTGAGTGTTCTTTGGAAGGAATGATGTTAAAGCTGAGACTCCAGTACTTTGGCCACCTCATATGAAGAGTTGACTCATTGGAAAAGACTCTGATGCTGGGAGGGATTGGGGGCTGAAGAAAGAGGGGACAACAGAGGATGAGATGGCTGGATGGCATCACCAACTCGATGGACATGAGTTTGAGTGAACTCCAGGAGTTGCTGATGGACAAGGAGGCCTGGAATGCTGTGGTTCATGGAGTTACAAAGAGTTGGACACGACTGAGCGATTGAATTGAACTGAACTGAATATAAACAAGAACACATATACTTTAGAAGACTAAAGTATGATAAAATATTTTTCCTTCAAATAATTTTTGACTAAAGTATTCACAGAAAAGAATTAAAGGAAACATCATACAGATTTCCATTGCTAGACTGAATGAAGAGGGAAGAAATAATTGAGTGGAACAGGAATTTTAATACAGTTTTTATTATTACATCTGCTTGTTGTATCACCCTTTATCTACCAGCTGATATCTGGGTCAAGATTTTTATATCCACCTAGGATTCCTGGATTAAGTAAGCTACTTTTTCAATACAAGTAAAGAATCTTCAGATGTATGATAGCCTACTTCTGGGGAAAGGATCCCAGCTCAATCAGTCGATATAAGGTAACTGTCAAATTTTAACAAAACATATTTGAAAATTGTTAAAGGACTTCTCTGGTGGTCTAGTGGTTAAGATTCTGCATTTCCATTACAAGGAGCATGGTTTTCAACCCTGGTCAGGGAACTAAGATCCCACATGCTGTGTGGTCAAAATAAAAAGTTCAAACAAATTGCATGGTGTTTGAACACTTGAGATTTTAGTAAAAAAAAAAAAAATATATATATATATATATATAAATATGTATATATATATAAGAAAAATGTGAATTAATAGAAAGAATAAGAATTACTAGACAATTTGCTCTTAGTGTTTTTCCGAGTTTTGCTTGTCTATTATTTCAGCAGCTCTAAAGAACAAGAGATTCCACTACAGTTTATAAGTTTTCAAAAGCTTGGCCTGAACGGATTAACTAAAAGCAAACATCTTGAAATATTTGGGACTCACTACTGATGTACACAGTCAAACTCAATTTTGACTTTCAGAAGCATATATCTTGCTATTTCCAAGATAATTTTAAATATGGTGGTGTATTTTAAGTAAAACAACTTTTCCTACATTAGTGAAGACAGAAGGAATTTAAAAGAAAAAAGAAGGAAAGATAAGAGAAGGAGAAAGACAGGAAGAACAGAGGAAGGCAAGTAATTTGAAATTCTAACAAAATGAGAGTCTTCAAGGAGAGGATGTCTAGAAATTTTGCAGAAAATCTTGTGATTTTTTTTTTTTTGGTAGATGCACTAGAAATAGATTCCCACCTTATCTGTTTTCCCAGGGCCAGTTTTAGCTTCTTCATCAATGTATAATTCTGGTATTGAATTTTTTTTCTTTGAAAACTTTATACCAGTTGCCCAGAAGGTCATAAACCTGAATAATCTTCTAACAAATTTCCTTGGTTTATGTAAAACTATTCTTAAGAAGAAGTTCTGGAGAAGTGAAAATGGGAAAAGGGAAAAAAAAGGCCTCTAATGAAGTAAAATATTTAAGAGCTAGACATAGAAGTAATTTAAATATTAGAATTCTATGTCTTTCTACAATTTATAATGCACCCTATATAAAATAAAGCTGAAGATAGGAGCATGTCCTAACACCCTAAATATCCATATAGTCAACACTATGGTTTTCCCAGTAGCTATGTATGGATGTGAGAGTTGGACCATAAAGAAGCTGAGCACCAAATAATTGTTTTGAACTGTGGTGTCAGGGAAGACTCTTGAGAGTCCCTTGGACAGCAAGAAGATCAAACTTGTCAATCCTAAAGGAAATAGACCCTGAATATTCATTGGAAGGACTGATGCTGAAGCTGAAGCTCCAAAACTTTGGCCACCTGATGCAAATAACTGACTCATTAGAAAAGACCCTGATGCTGGGAAAGAGTGAAGGCAGGAGGAGAAGGGGACAAGAGAGGATGAGATGGTTGGATGGGATCATCAACTTGGTGGATGTGAGTTTGAGCAAGCTCCAGGAATTGGTGATGGACAGGGAAGCCTGACATAGTGGAGGACAGGTTAGTCTGGTGTGCTACAGTCTATAAGGTCACAAAGAGCTGTGGACACAATGGTTGAACAACAACAGTGACATATTAGAGGCACATTAAATATTTTGAGTGTGTTTAAACAGACTTCAATTCCAGTGGGGCACTGTCATACTGAAAGTTGTCAGAGGTGCTCTGTGGACAGAAGCTTAGGGAAAAACTTTTATAGAACAGACACAGAAGCAAAGCAAAGACATTATTTGATTGGCTACAGCTTAAACAGTTGCTCTATTTGTGAAAGTTGAGTTGGTTGGTTGTGACGGGTTTTTCTTAAATTTTATTTTCTTGGATACAAGGTGTTTATAATCAACTTGGCTTAGGTTTCAAGTTTACTTATGTAGGGCATCAGGGCAATAGAGCCACCTCAGTCTAATAACCTCCCATTTAATTGCAGTTCCTCCTTTTAGTGATCCTTTCATACATGAGAAATTGACCTAAAAGTGGGCATACATCATCATCCAGATTAAGTTATCCTTTCTCATTGTGAAGACTTCCCAGGTGGTGCTAGTGGTAAAGAACTTACCTGCCAATGCACGAGACTTAAGAGATTCAGATTTGATCCCTGGGTCAGGAAGATCCCCTGGAAAAGGAAATGGCAACTTACTCCAGTGTTCGTGGCTGGGAAATCCCATGAACAGAGGAGCCTGGTAGTCTACAGTCCATGGGGTCACAAAGAGTCTGACACCATGGAAGTGACTTAGCGTGAACATACGCACGCACACTGTATAACTCAAGGGTTTTGATGTCAAGTTCATGGAAAGTTTGTTATTGTTCATCTCTTTTGTCCATCTTGCTTTTGTTCCTTTAAGTGCAGTGAGAACATCTGATGGCCCTGAACACATAATCAAGACACTTGAGAAGAAGTGCATCTGGGAGGCTATGGTTAGGTAACCATAAGGAAGACAATATGATCAATATGATGGCCATCGGGAGGACAATATCAAGATACTGAAGTATGCTCCTTACCCAGATTCCCTGTTAACCAAACCAGTTGGTTGTAAAAAATATATCAAAAGATATATTAACGGAGGCAGCAGCCTGTTTTAGCCAAGAGGCTTGTTTGTTAATTTCTTGTAATTGAATTTCTATCACACTAGAGGTGTTGATCCCAGTACTGCAGCAGATAATTGCTTTGATACAGACTCGTTGTTAACAGGTAATCCAAAATGATTCTATTATCTAAAAAAAGAAAAAATCTTAGCAAGAGAGCATAGGGACTTTTGTTGTGCGACTACAGCCTTACAGGTAGATTCAGCAATAGTTGCCAGAGTTAAGAACAAAAGTTTCTAATCATTTTATTTACACTTATTCCAAACCAAGGACAGTAGCACTACACAAAGGATGCTCTTCTAGAGGGTAACATCAGCATCTTTTGGATTAAAAAAGATGCAGGTTAGAGGACTGGACCACTTCTGGGTTTCTGATTCGTTGTGGAGTGACTCTGATGCAGCTAAAATTCCTAATTCGCATTTAGCTTACATTGGCCAACCATTGAGACAGACTGAACAATGAATATTTATAACCATCACAGACAAAATCAAATCCTAGCAGCAAGTACAGCGAGAATAATGACTGATTATATAGCCTCCTTTTAAGTTTGGTTTGCTGAAGCTTTTCATAAGGAATCTCGGAATAGATTTTTAAAAAGCTTTTGAAGTTAAGAAGCCAGCAAATAACACACCATCAGACTTCACCTAAAATACCTATAGATTTGAATGAATTGGTCTCTTCCTGATGTTCCCAAAATAACCTGAGTTTCATGTGTATGCCAGTAAGTAACTTTCCTTACTCACCTGTTAAGGATGCCCGGAATCCTGTAAGCAGGGTAGCAGATGGTTTTTCCATGGGTCTTTTTAGCTTCATAAATTCCACCTTAGTTCCTTGTGGCTGTCTAGTCATTTATGGTACTATGCACATCTCTCTCAAATATGGCATTCAAGTCAAAGCCTTGGTAATACAACCAATGCTCCCACTTGAATGCTGTTACAAGGAAAGCATATTCTTACTGAAATTATGTGAATATCTATCTATATTACCATGAAAACAGGAACAGTAAGAATTTTCTGAATTTTGGAGGGGTGAGGTATGAAGAAATAAATACATGTTTCAATTTTGTTTACAAATGTATAACTTATCAAATTGTTTTAAGTTATAGACAGCTTATAAAAGATATTTCCCTTAAATCTGGTAAGCAAAGCTTTTAAGAACCAGCAATATTTCAAACAAAAAATCATAAAATTATAATTATCTCCAACAGTTCATTCAGTCCCAGATAATTCTTATTGTCCTTAATCTTCAGTTAGCAGTTTATGAATTGAGTTTTTCCTTTAGAGTTTTAGAAATTCTTACTAGGCTCAGTGGTATGATTGTAAAGCTATCAGAAACCTATATTTTTCAGAATGCTTTGCTTGAATCTCTTTGATGACAAAACAATTTTGAAAAAACATCAGGGTAAAATAACTCTATAGATGACAAAAAAAAAGCTTAAAAATAGTCCTAGAATACTTTGTTCTTTTTAACAGATGTAAGAATTAAATTTTCATGTAGAACTTGAAAAACTTTTGGATTAGTTTCTCTATTTCTGAGAGAATCTTTATGTAAATACTTATTTTTCTTTAAGCCAATTAAATAGAGTTCTCTTACAAATTAATTTTGGCAATGCTTTCTGGAGATTAAAACACACACACACCTGTAACATGTATATGGATGTGTAGAAACATATAGACAAGATAAAAACAGAAATATTATAGTTTATGTTAAAAATTGTAACTATGAGATGGACGATAACACAAAATTCACCGGTTTAGAAAATGAACATTTGAACCCAAATTGTGTTTCTGGTGATGATAATAAAAGTTAAGATTCTCCAGTAACATGACTAAAGCTTTTGACTAATATTTGTGAAGACAACTTTCAGAGTCTTTTTGTTTGCTTTTTTTAAGGAATCTTATGGGGCAATTTTTGACTTACTTAGTCTTAGTGGCTTCTGCTGACCAACCAGAGCACACATTCCATTGTTTTGGAGAAGTGTGCAACTCCTGTTTCTCTACGTGTCTCATTAATGGATAAGCTCATCTAGACTTAATTTCTCCAAAGTGGCCACAGTAATTCCAGATTTCTTTGCTAAGATTAACACAGTTGTTCAGACAAACACATATTCTGTACCTATTTTTGTGCATACGTTGAGTGAGAGTCCCAGATGCAAATTCTAAAACTCTTTGGACTTTACCAACCTGAGATCTCACTCTGGACTTATTAGGAGAAGCACACTGATCGAAACCACCCACCCTGGTCAGGCACCATAGTAACCATTTGCATGAGTTGTTTTATGACAGGAGATCCTGGTAAGAAACAGGAAACTAATAAGCCTCCACCAACTGGAAGAATTAGAGAAAGGTCAAAAAGAGACACCACATGTCTGACCACCTCCCAGAATCCTCCTCTCTGGCATCCATCCATCTTGGCTGAACAAGGCATCAGAATGATTGGCTGAAGACAACCCAGAAACTAATCCCATCACCATAAAACCCGAGACTGCGAGCTATGTGGTAGACCTGTTCTCCTGGGTTCCCTTACCCTACTGCTCTCTGCCCGGGTACCCTTTTCCAATAAAATCTCTTGCTTTGTCAGCACATGTGTCTCCTCGGGCAATTCATTTTTGAGTGTTAGACAAGAGCCCAGTTTTGGGCCCTGGAAGGGGTCCCCCTTCCTGCAACAGACCCAGTACAGTTTAAGTCAGACCTAGTCTAACTCCAGAATCAATTAAGAAAAAGAAATATTCACATAAAGATAGAGAGCTTGTAACACAAAAGCTGTGGAGCTCAGAACTGAGACAAGCTTACCTGCAAGCCTCAGGCCAATGAAGAGAGTTTATAGACTATGTGGAATAGTCGATAGACACACTGACAAAGGGGAAAGGCAGAAAGATAGGTTACGATTGAGATGTGTGTTATTTTTTGAAGAAAAGATGTTGGCACCTAGCTTTGAAAGCTCACTGGACCACGTAACCATTCTCTTGCTCTTAGACATGGAACTGACCATTTTGAGTCTCAGTTTTCTAATCTGTAAAGTGAAGACTATCATATAGAATTGTGTGATAATTCAGTGATATAACTCTGCACAGAACATTTTGATCCACCAGATGGTAAGTGCTCAATAAATCGAAGCCACTTTTGTTCTCACTAGCATCAGTATACTCTCTTCCCTTAGTTAACCATAGTCCGTGCTTCTGTTGACTGATTGAATAAAAGGTGGAAACCGAAGACTTCTAATACTTCCTCACAAAACAAAGATTTTGTGTCCCAAGTCATCTATAAATGATGTATATGTCAGCGGTCTATGATATTAATAAAATTATTTTCCCTTTGGCTGCTTATACATTTTCTACTCAAATTTTTACTGTGCTTCAAATTCTAAAACTTGAGATTTCTTGTGCTTTTGATTAAAAATAAAGGTAATGCAGGAATGGTTAGAGGTTGTATATTCTACAGTGCAGTGGGCATCAGATTGCTCTATTCTGATTTCTACTTGGCCTATCAGCTTTGGTGTTATAAAAAGAAAAGAGATAACCAGGAGGAGGAGCAAAGGGTATGAGTGAAAGGAGCTCCGCAAGGGGGCTGGGGGTGGTGGTGGGTGAGGGCTGGGAAATGCAGATATGCACTTGAATGTAGCCTATTAAGAAAAATAAGAACTATAATGAAGGTGTAGGAGAAAAATAAAGTATAACTTCAATGTATCCTGACCTAAGGATCAGAGAGATGAAATAGCTCCCTAGACAAAAATCTTCCTAAAGACTGAGATTATCTCTGTATTGTTCCTTAATGTATCCCCTGCCTTTAGCACAGGTCCTGGAAGGTAGTAGATCATCAAGAAATAGCTGATGAATGTTCAACAGATTTCTAGTTTTCACAATGCTAAGTTTAAATGCCAAAGACAACCAAACTCTTCTGATTAAAACTCTAGTGCTTTTTTTTTTTTTTCAACTTTGCACATTGTTTTAGCCCCACTGCCTAGCACACTAAATATCTGATGAATGAATCAACAAATGAACAAATTAATGAATACCCCTGTCTGCTTTTTTGAATATGCCATGGTCCAAACAGAAGAACAAGAAGATAAAAAACGGGAAAAGGAGAAAGCCACCTCTGTCTTTCCTCTTTCTCTGCCCCCACCCACTCCAACACCCACACATAGTTCAAGTTCAATCCAAAAACATTTCGAAGTCAGAGCATATTGTGCAGGAAGAAGAATGAGACATTTGGCCTCGGTATTTTTATTTTAATATGTTCACTTGCAAAGGAGAAAAGAAAGGTCAGAAAACAAACAATACAGAAAGCATGGAAAAAATAATAATTGTAGGGGAAAGCAGGGTTTACTCTGACAGTAATGACTAAAGATGAACAAGTGGTGAGCAGCTGTTGTCAAGGGGATTCATCTGAACTGAACCTCAATTCAGAGAGTTCCAAAGCTGTTTTGTGACTTAATGCACTAAATATGCACAGAAAGGGCTGAGAGTTAATCCTGCCTGTTTGCAGGAGTCCTAATATGTGCCAGCAGATGCTGCCTGAGTCAGACAGACTCCAAAAGCCACCTCGGAAATGCTGCAGGAAGTCAGAAAAGCTGGACAGTGCCCATGTCTGATAGAGTGGGAACCATTCGGTAGGGGAACAGGTTTTTCAGCTGAAACACATGTATGTGGGAGTTCAGTGCAAAATGATATTGCAAAGGAGAGAAAAAAAGAAAAGGACAGCCTTTTGAGAGGAGGCAAACCTATTCAGAACAAAGATGAGGTCTTTTCAAGAACTGAGCTGTTGGGAAAGTGCAGATTTCCTCCCTGGAATAGCCTGCCCCTCTCTGTCTGCACTGTGTTCTTCTCCAGTGTTGCGTCTCCAATATGTTCCATCTCCAGCAGGTTCCCAGTCCACTGCAGAAGCTCACCAACTATTTGATCACTATAAAGGACTATGTTACCAAAAAAGAAAAAAGTGCAAGTGGAAGAAGGTTCAGGGAACTCCAAATTCAGTTTCTCTTTCTAATTTTTAATAAACTCTAGATGCCCTTCTTGGACTTCCCTGGTGGTACAGTTGGATAGGAATACCCCAGCCAATGCAGGAGACACAGGTTGAATTCCTGGTCAGGGAAGAGTCCGCATACTGTGGAGCAGCTAAGCCCCTCCTCCACAGCTTCTGAAGCCTGCATGCCTAAAGCTTGTGCTCTGTAACTAGGGAAGCATGGCAAGAAAAGCTCAGACACTGCCACAAAAAGTAGTTGCTTACCACAACTAGAGAAAGCCCGTATGCAGCAATGAAAACTCAGTGCAGCCAAAAAGAAAAAAATAGATGCCCTTCTTTTGCCATTGCTTTATCTTTTACTTAAATAATATTACTTGCACTGTTATTAGTACCAAAACAATGAATATTCATAAAAGCAAAATGGAGTAGTACCAAAAAGTTAGTCTGTTTAAGTGACTACTTTGACTGTGCTTATTAATGTCTAGGTGATCCTGAGCATATCATTTAACCTCTCTCGGTCTCAGTTTCTTCACCTGTAAACTAACAATATTAATAGTACTTGACTCATAGGATTACATGAGGACTAAAAGAGTTAATTTATGAAAGAGTTTGTAACAGAGTCCTGACATATATCAAATGCTTTGTAAGCGGCAGAAGTTATTGCACAAAATGCAGAAGAAGGTAATAATATTAAACAAATTGTAGAATAAGGCAAAAAATGAAAATTATGTAGGGCTCTGTTCCAACCAGAGGTAGGCACTGTGTATAAAATATCAGGATATTGCTTTACTCATCTTTTCCTACCTTATTTTGTAAGTCTTTTTTTTTTCGATACTGATATTACTAATCCTATTATAACAACCATAATGAACAGACATCATATTTTTTAAAATTTTCAAATTATCTTATTGTTATATAATTGTGATTAAGTTGGCAAATTATTAACTTGGTTTTATAGATAAACACATTAAGCATTAGTGTGTTTGCTAGGCAAAACAGACGTTTACCGATGACTCATACACTTTTTTTTTTTTTAATTGGAGTATAGTTGCTTTACAACACTATGTACACTCTCTTTATAACCTTGAGTGTGGGCAAAAATATGATACAGTTTCACTCTTTTATTGGCAATGATGAAGGAATTTCACAGATGTAGCCAGCATTCCATATCTGTTGGTTTTGAGTGGATCAAAAAGTAGATTATCCTAGGTGGGCCAAACCTACAAAACTAATCCACTCTCATTGGTCCTAGAGACATGAAACACCATGTTGTAGAGACAGTCACCTGACAGGGAATGATGGATAGCTTCCAGTTGCAGAGGGCTTCTGTCCTACAACCGCAAGAACTGAATTTTGTCTGCTACCCATGAGCTTGAAAAAGAACTTCAGGCTTCAAATCAGATCACAGTGTTTTGAAACACACACAAAAAGACTCAGCTAAGCTGTGCATGAACTCCGGGTCCAGAGAAAATGATCATAAATGTTTTGTGTTTTAAACCACTGTGTTCATGGAACTCAACAGTGCAAAACAATAAGAAAAGTGAAAGTATAATTAAGTAGCTTAATATGAATAAGAAACAGAACCATCTCTTGAATCCAGTTCTGACTGATGTCAAAGCAATTTTTCTTATTATTGTATTATAACCTTTCATATATTAATATATATACAATGTATACATTTATAAAAATTATACATTTATACAAATAAAAATAATAAATGTATAATAAATGTATAAATGTATAATAAAAATTATACATTTATATAAATAAAATGTATATAATATATATTTCTTTATTTTATAAATATTATTTGCTGAGTTTTATTCTATGGATTAGGTATACGTATATCTAGTGAGGCAATAGCCTTATGTTGGATATTTAGCTTGTTTGCTATTTAGAAACAGTATTACAAAAAAAAAAAAGCATACATAAAGCTAAATCTTTTCTTGAGTTTTCTTAGCAAATATTGTAGAATCTGTTTCTCCCACATACAAAACTAAATGAAAAAACACGTGCATTTTTAAAACATTTACCCTATTCCTAATATTGGTATGACTGACAACCCCTCTGGGATCCACATGAGTTTTGAGTTCAGTTACTTTCTAGAATATACTAGATACTAAAATGTGTATTATGGCAAAACTGTAATTGTATAACTCTGTAATTGTAAGAAAATAATTTTACAAGAGTCAGAAAAATATAACCATTATTAACTCTCCACAAAAAGTGCTTTAAAACCATTTGTGACAGATAGTGGAAAACCATAAACATATTACTTAATCTCCAAAACCCCTGTACAATCCCAGAGCAATGTGTGGCAGCCAATTAATGATATTTCCTAATTGTTGGAATGTTACCACAGGCAGAAATAAAATGTGTAGACAATCTGAAAATTCTATTAGAACTGAAATTCTAATTTCTATGCCCATAAGAAATTTTAATCACTGTTGATAAGGTTTTCTAATACTTATTTTCCCTTGTTTGTGACTGTCTCTTACTAGTGGGGCAAGTTATGAACAATCTAGATAGCAGATTAAAAACCAGAGACATTACTTTGTCAACAGAGGTCCGTCTAGTCAAGGCTATGGTTTTTCCTGTGATCATGTATGGATGTGAGAGTTGGACTATAAAGAAAGCTGAGTGCCGAAGACTTTATGTTTTTGAACTGTGGTGTTGGAGAAGACTCTTGAGAATCCCTTGGACTGCAAGGAGATCCAACCAGTCCATACTAAAGGAGATCAGTCCTGGGTATTCATTGGAAGGATTGATGCTGAGGCTGAACTTTGGCCACCTGATGTGAAGAGCTGACTCATTTGAAAAGACCCTGATGCTGGGAAAGATTGAAGGCAGGAGAAGAAGGGGATGACAGAGGATGAGATGGTTGGATGGCATCACTGACTCAATGGACATGGGTTTGAGTGAACTCCGGGAGTTGGTGATGGACAAGGGAGGCCTGGTGTGCTGCAGTTCATGGGGTCACAGAGAGTCAGACAAGACTGAGTGACAGACTTATTGGTGGAATGTAGTTAACAAGAGGGAAGGGAGAGAGAATTGTCAGACTGAATTAAAGAAAAATATAAAGGACCTCTAAATTGAAGCCAGATTAACACAAAAAATGGACTCTATCATGTCTTAAAAATGGTTTACATAAGAGAAAAAAAAAAAAACAGCTAAATTTCGCTATGTTAAAAGAAAAAGAAAGCAGGGGTTTCTAAAATAATGAGACATCTCCTATCTCACAGAACCCAAGGGCAGAAAATATACCTAAAATTTATGAGGAATCCAAAATATTAATGACTTCATCTCTGGTCTTTTGCCGTTTATTCTCTCTCCTTATTGACCTTTCCTTCCCAAAGACTTACTGTTCCGAGTTTTATGTGTCATGATCATCCATGAACCAGAGCTCCATGATCACAGATTTGCTCTACATGGATCAACTAGAGTCTCTGTGACATGATTTCAAATCCCCAAGAGTATTAAACTGATGTGATTTAAGACAATCAACCCATTTTCTCTTTTCCTCCTCCACAAGAAGATTGCAAGGTGTCAACAGATTGCAAGGTGTCAGCAGACTGCAAGGTTCTGGGCCAAGTTTCTTGAGATCATGATCTCAACCTTGCTTCTTACAAGTCTGATCAGGGGGTTGAAGGTCATATTTCTGCCTCCACTGGGCAGGAGAACAGACACTAATAAGGAAATGAGATAAGTCATCTGGAATTGATATTTATTCTTCTAATGTATTTCCTTAAAAACAAAACTTCTTGTAAACTCAGCATTTTAGGGTTTGGGGGATTTAATTTCTTTTCTTTTCTCCAGGTGGAAAGGAAGGAAAAGGATGATATTTTTTTCAGCTTTTTGTTTTAGAATAATTATGGATTTATGTTGTTGTTGTTTATTCACTAAGTCGTGTCTGACTCTTTTTGCAGCCCTTAGACTGTAGCCTACCAGGCTCCTCTGTCCATGGGATCCTCTGGACAGGAATACTGGAGTGGGTTTCCATTTCCTTCTCCAGGGAATCTTCCTGACCAAGGTATCAAGCTTTCAAGTCCTGCACTAGTTGGATGATTATTAATCACTGGGAATGCCATGAAGCCAATAGATTCATGGGAGGTTGCAAAAAATATATACAAGAAAGACTGCTATTCCTTTCTCCCAGCATCCTTCAATGTTAATGTCTTGCTCAACTATAATACAATATTGAAAACAAAAAATTGACATTGGTAAGATCCAGAGTTTGTTCATGAATACATGATGGCATATTTCTGTTTGATGTACTCATTTCTGTTTGTTTATGTATTTGTGTAGCTCTTTGAAAGTTTATCATGGGGGTAACCTTGTAAAACCACAACCACAATCCAGAGAGTCAACTGTACTATCATCACAGAATTTCCTCTTATTAACCCTTTCAGTCACCCTCATCCTTTTAGCCTCTATGCCTGATTACTGGCAGCCAATGATATCTTCTCTTTCATTTTAAGTGTTAATGAGTTTATGAAAGTGGAATCATATAATATGTATCATTTTGAAATAAACCTTTCTAATTTTTTTATATGAATTTTTTAACACCAATAACATTTTGTATTGGGATATAGCCAATTAAAAATGTTGTGATAACTTCAGGTGAACAATGAAGGAACTCAGCCATACAGATACATATATCCATTCTCCCCCAAATTCTCTTCCCATCAGGGTGGCACATAACACTGAGCAAAGTTATATATGCTACACAATAGGTCTCTATATCCCTTTTGTATAGAGCAGTGTGTACATATGGACTTCGGGAAGATCACAAAGTAGGGCTTTTTATTCAGCATGTTAACTTAGGATAGTTTAAGTCATTATATCAATAGTTTGCTCATAAATATAGGTGAGTAGCATTCTGTGGTACAGATGTACCAAAGTTTGTGTAACCATTCACCAACTGAAAGATGTCTGAATATTTACCAGTTTGGGGCTATTTTAATAAAACTGCTAATATATCCATTTGTAATTTCATGTATGAAAATGAATTTTCATTTCTTTGGGATAATTGCCTAAAAGTATAGTTTCTGTGTTATACTGTCACACTAATTTTTTTTTAATTTTAAAATTTATTTATTTTATTTTGTAAAAATATGAGTTTTAAGGCAACTTTTCCACTCTCTCCTTTCAATTTCATTAAGAAGATCTTTAGTTCTTCTTAGCTTTCTGCCATAAGGGTGGTGTCATCTGCATTACTGATGTTATTGATATCTCTCCCAGCAATCTTGATTCCAGCTTGTGCTTCACCCAGTCCAGCATATCTCATGATGTACTTTGCATATAAGTTAAATAAGCAGGGCGACAATATACATCAATTCATGGCAAATAGATGGGGAGGGAAACAGTGGAAACAGTGGCAGACTTTATTTTTGAGAGCTCCAAAATCACTACAGACGGTCACTACAGCCATGAAATGAAAAGATGCTTACTCCTTGGAAGAAAAGTTATGACGAACCTAGATAGCATATTCAAAAGCAGAGACATTACTTTGCCAACAAAGTCCATCTAGTCAAAGCTATGATTTTTCTATTAGTCATGTATGGATGTGAGAGTGGGACTATAAAGATAGCTGAGTGCCAAAGAATTGCTGCTTTTGAACTGTGGTGTTGGAGAAGACTCTTGAAAGTCCCTTGGACAGCAAGGATATCCAATAAGCCCATCCTAAAGGAAATCAGTCCGAATATTCATTGGAAGGACTGACGCTGATGCTGAAACTCCAGTACTTGGTCCATGTGATGTGAAGAATTGACTCATTTGCAAAGACGCTGATGCTGGGAAAGATTGAAAGCAGGAGAAGAAGGGGATGACAGAGGATGAGATGGTTGGATGGCATCACTGACTCATATCCATCACTGGATATGAGTTTTCATAAACTCCGGGAGTTGGTGATGGACAGGGAGGCCTGGCATGCTGCAGTCCATGGGGTCACAAAGAGTTAGACACGACTGAGTGACTGGACTGAACTGATATAATTATGATATATTTTATTTTATTGATGTAAAGTTGATTTACAATGTATTAATTTCTGATATACAGCAAAATTATTGTTATACATATATAAAAATGTGTATACATACATATGTGTAATGTGTATATATACACATATATGTGTATATTTATATATATTTTTCATATTCTTTCCCTTTATAACTTTCTGTAGGATATAGTTCATGTGCTACATATGAGATCTGTTGTTTATCTGTTCTACATATCATATTTTGCATCTGCTACCCCAAGCTCCCAATCTTTCCCTCCTCAACATTATTTTTACTTTAAAAATAAACTTAAAAACTATCTCGAAGTGCCTATATCATTTACATCCTCATCAACAATGTATGAATTATCCAACATTTGTTATCACAACTTTTTTATTTTTATCCACTCTGACATAAGTGTAGTGATATCTAATCATGGTTTTAATTTAGATTAATTTAATTTAATTTAATTTAAATGAAGATATTAAACATCTCTCCTGTGTTTATTTTCCAATCTGTCTATTCTCTTAGATGAAATGTCTGTGCATGTCTTTTGCCCATATTATAACTGGATTGTTCTTTTACTAGTGAGTTTTAAGAGTGCTTTATGTGTACTAAATACAAGATCTTAGTTTATATTTTCTATGCAATATACTTCTCCAAGTCTATAACTTATCTTTTAAATATTTTAACATAAGTGTTTTCATTTTTGATGAATTATTATTTATCACTTTTTACTTTATTTTGCTTTGATGTTGAGTCTAATAACTCTTTGTCTAGCCAAAGACTCTGGAGATTTTACTCCATTTTCCTCAACCTCATACAGAGTATCTGATTGATACCTACTGATAGCATCCTGCTTAATGGTAAAAGTCTAAATTTTTTCTAAGATAAGGAAAAAGGCAAGGATTCTGCTCATGCAATTTATTTAATATAGTAGTAGAAGTTCTAGCTACTGCAATAAGTTAAGAAAAAAGGGAGAAAATGAATAAAATTTTAGAAAAGAAGAAATAAAATTGCCTGTATCTGCAGATGTGTCTAAAAATAAAAACTTAGGAAATCTTATCTACAACTTATTTGGAAAATTAAAAGTACAAGGATAGCCAAAATTTTTGAAAAAGAAGAACCATGTATTAGTAATCATTCTTCCCAATGTTAAGATTTTGAAAAAGGTGAAGTTGAATGNTTTTTTCCATACATTCACATGAATCAGTCATGGGTGTACATGTGTTCCCCATCATGACCCTCCTTCCCACCTCCTTCCCCATCCCACCCCTCAGGGTCATCCCAGTGCACCAGCCCTGAGCACCCTGTCTCATGCATTGAACCTGGACTAGCGATCTGTTTCACATATGATAATATACATGCTTCAATGCTATTCTCTCAAATCATCACACCCTCCCCTTCTCCCATAGAGTCCAAAAGTCTGTTCTTTACATCTGTCTCTTTTGCTGTCTTGCATATATGATCATTGTTACCATCTTTCTAAATTCCATATATATGCATTAATATGCTGTATTGGTGTTTTTCTTTCTGACTTACTTCGCTCTTTATAATAGGCTCCAGTTTCATCCACCTCATTAGAACTGATTCAAATGCATTCTTTTTAGTAGCTGAGTAATACTCCATTGTGTATATGTACCACAGCTTTCTTATCCATTCGTCTGCTGATGGACATCTAGGTTGCTTCATGTCCTGGCTATTATAAACAGTGCTGCAATGAACATTGGGGTACATGTGTTTCTTTCACTTCTGGTTTCCTTGGTGTGTATGCCCAGCAGTGGGATTGCTGGGTCATATGGCAATTCTATTTCCAGATTTTTAAGAATCTCCACACTGTTCTCCCTAGTGGCTGTACTAGTTTGCATTCCCACCAATAGTGTAAAAGTGTTCCTTTTTCTCCACGCTCTCTCCAGAATTTATTGTTTGTAGACTTTTTGATAGCAGCCATTCTGACCGGCGTGAGATGCTATCTCATTGACTTAAGTTTCTTGTTGGCTTCTGACAGTGTCCTCACCCAGTTCATTGTCACAAAGGTATCTTTCTAAGAAAACTCGCAATATAGCTGCTTACCTCAAATCCAGCAAGAAAGAGATACTACTGGCAAGATGAAAATCACAATTTTATATAGCCTAATTATAGAAATGACCCCCATCATCTTTGCCACGTTCTGTGGAAAGAAGCTAGCCAAAGTCTTGCCCAAACTGATCGGGAAAGGATTGTATAAAGTAGCAATATCAGGAGATGTTAAAAATTTATAAGCATTTTAGAATTTGTTCACCAGAGTATAAAATCCATAGAGATTTATAAAGATAAGTTGGCCATTAAAACATAGCTTCATATTCACCCTATCTAACAATTTCAATTACCCTGATAACTAGGTATTATTATCCCATTTAACAAATAAGAACACTGAGGCTCAATGTTATATCTATTCAGTTAGCCAATAAAGTCAGAATTTAACTTAGGTAAAATTTATTTACAGCTATAGCTGTGCTCTAAAAATAATGGTAATAAAGTAACACATTACTAGAAATCCTAAGGGTATTAAAAAAGATAGTAACAAATAATACATTTTATACCAATAAACTCAGCAAGTTTTTAAAAACTAGCCAATTTCTTGAAAACAAAATTTATTAAAAATTAAACAAGAAAACATAGAAAAACTAAGTATTCCATAGGGGTTGAAGAAATCAATTTTATAATTAAAAACATTCCCATGATAATAGCTGTATGACTGAACTAGTGGCTTGTATCATATATTTATAGAATAAAGTATACCAGTCATAGATAAACTTTCTCAAGAAATAAAAAGGAAGAAATATTCAAAACTCACTTTATATAGACAGAATACCTCTAAAATAAAATATTAAAAGTATATTATATAAAGAAAACATTTTAAACCAATATTCTCCAAGAACAAAGACATGAAAATTCATAATAAACTACTAGCTAAATTCAGTAATATGTAAAAAATAATACATAATAGTCATATGTAACCAAAGTTTGCAATGTTGGTTTAACATTAGAAAACCAAACAATGCAATCCACCATATTAACAGAATAAAAGAAAACATCCTTATGATCATGTCAATAGGTTTAAAAAAAAAGCATTTTACAGAATCCAACATTAATGGTAATAAGTCAACAAATTAAAAATAAAAGAAAATATCCTCACTTTGACAAAGGATATCCATAGAAAAGTCTAGAGTTAACATTGTACTTAAAGGTGAAATATTAAACATTTTCCTATTAGACTTAGAGCAAAGCAAGCTTGTCAGTTCTGAACATTTCCAGTTAACACTATGTCTTATCCAGTTCAACAAAGCAGGAAATAAGCATAATGTTTGGAAAAGAAGAAACAAAATTGTCTTATTTTCAGTTGACATAATTGTGCAGATTAAAAAAAAAGAAAAACCTACCCAAGCATTATTAGAACTAATAAAAAAATCAGCAAAATAATAGTCAATTTATAGTCAGTTATAGTGAATATACAAAAATCAATCATGTATTTATATGACATCAGTGAGCTACTAGAAAATGATATTTCTAAAAAGTGATGTGTAAAATATCATCAAACTTCATGAAATCTTAGGAATAATGTTAACAAAAAATTGTGTAAGACTTGCACCATGGAAACTACAAAACTGTTGATAAGATTTAAAGATTTAAGTAAATGGAGAGATATGCCACGTTTATTGACTGGAAAACTCAATATTTCCCAGATATTAATCATTACCAAATTGATGAAGGGAATCAATGCAATACTAATCAGTATCTCCATTTTTATTTTCATAGAAATTGTGAAGCTGATTCTAAGTTTGTATTGAAAAGCCAAAGAGCCTAAAATACTCACTACAATTTTTGAAGAGAAGAGCATAGTTGAGGATTACGCTTCCTGATATTATCACTAGTTAAGACCATACAGTATTGGCATTAATTATAGCCATATAGGTCAATGGAACAGAATAGAAAGCCCAAAAATAAAACCACAGTAATGAAGAAAAATTATTTTTGATGAAGGTGAAAAAGGGAAAAAAGAAAGGTTTTCAACAAATGCTGCTGCATCAATTGTATAAATTTGTTCATAAAATAAAATTTGATCCAATTCATATTATATACATAAATTCATTTGAAGCAGATAAGATGTACACCAACTCAGTGGACATGAGTTTTAGTAAACTCCCAAAGTTGGTGATGGACAGGGAGGCCTGGCATGCTGCAGTCCATGAGGTCGCAAAACATTAGACACAATTGAGTGACTGAACTGAACTGAAAATGTACACATAAAAGCTAAAACTGCAAAGTTTCTAGACTAAACTAAAGCCTTGCAAACTTGAGTAAGGCAAATAATTCCTATGATACAAAAATCATTAAACTAGTAGTAAAAGAAAAAAATATTTAAAAATAATGCCTTTATTCATTTTAGGAAACTATTAAGAGTATAAAAAGGCAGAGTCTGAAAGATGTGAATCAAGGTATACATTTCTGACACAAGACTTGTATCCAGAATATATAAATACTCTAATACTTTAAAAGTCAATGTGAAAATGAATAATCTTATTTTTAAGTGGACATATTAAAACACTTTCTGAAACAAGATCTATAAATTGTCATTAAGTACACACATAAAAAAAGTTCTTCAACATCACTAGAGAAACGAAAATGGCTAACAGTTTTTCAAAATTAATACCAAATATTAGAAAATAAATGCATTAGCAAACATGTGGAGAAACTAGAACACTATTTGTTGTTTGTTAGAGTGCAAAACAAGTATTTTTTGAAGGGCTTTAAAACCCTTTGTTGGGCATTAAAACCCATGTGCACCTGGAAACTAAAAACATGCGCACTGGAATGTTCCAAACAAGCACATAAGGTGCACCCTCCTGCACAGTGGAATCTACAAAACAGAAACTCAGTCATGGTTGGCAGCCTCTAAAATAATTCGAATGATCTCCATCAACTTGAATTTCGTTATCTTTTGAAATCCCTCACCTTTGGTTTGAACTCTACCTGGTACCTTGCTTCTGCTGCTGCTGCTGCTGCTAAGTCGCGTCAGTCGTGTCCGACTCTGTGCGACCCCATAGACGGCAGCCCACCAGGCTCCCTCGTCCCTGGGATTCTTCAGGCAAGAACACTGGAGTGGGTTGCCATTTCCTTCCCCAATGCATGAAAGTGAAAAGTGAAAGTCAAGTCGCTCAGTCGTGTCCCACTCTAGCGACCCCATGGACTGCAGCCCACCAGGCTCCTCTGCCCATGGGATCCTCCAGGCAAAAATACTGGAGTGGGGTGCCATTGCTTTCTCCGTACCTTGCTTCTAAGCAATAGAATACAGGGTCTTCCATGGTGGTTCAGTTGTTAACATTCTGTGCTTCCAATACAGGTGGAGCAAGGTCATTTTACCGTAGTAGTAGCTGGGGAAAAAAACGGATGACAGAATTTCTTTATCTTGGTCCATAATCCCACACTCTCTTTCAGGGATCCCCTTTGAAAAGTACTTAACTTTTCCTGACATCAACTGAAATACTTAAGAATTATTAGATTAATATATTAATATCATGAAAATGTTTATAAACAAATTAAAGCTTGTGTGGCCAAGAATTTTTGCTATTACTCCAAGTTTTGCTGATACTTTGGGTCAGATAATTAGAAATACTTTAATCTCTGGCTTTGTGCTGAAGTTATTATAACATAAAATTCTTCCCTAATAACCAATCTAGATATGGCCATTTATGCAGTTGGATTTATACAGAAAACCAATATCATCATATCAGAACTAAATTAAATAAAACTTAAAAGGAAAAGAAGGAAATCTAGTAATTCTATAGCTTAATTTTATTCATGTTCTCATTTTTACATACATCTATACCTAGTTCTAGTTAATTGACCTTCATCTCTGACTTCAAACCCGTCTCTTGTCTTTGAACATGATATTTTTGGAAACTCATCTACTTGGTATGTGAATGTTCCCCTTATCTTTGGACTGTTCCTTATGTCCCCAAGTTCTCAGCAATCCTTGTTGTCAATTGTAGGAATGATTCTCAAGTTACATATAAATAGATCCTGAATTCTGCATGACACATTACCTATACTAAAAACAAAAATGTTACTATTTATCAAGAAATTCAAATTTAGCCTAATAGTCTCTTTGTTAGCTAAATCTGACAACTCTACCTCTATGTGACTTGCTGTTATGAGGGAATCAACACTAACAAATATGAATATCCAGCTATATTTTACTCCAAGAAACTTATCTTTCCTTCTGTGCCCCCACAATTAGCCTAAATGGACCATAGAATGAGTATAGTGAGTCAGTCCAAAATTCACAGATTTTTTTAGACTTTAAACAAATAGAAATATTTAGAAACGCAGCATAGTCCAAAACATATAGATACCTAATCTAAAAAAAACAAAAAAACAGGGAACTATATTCATTAGAGGGCATTGTATTCATCTTAACTATGCCCCATTATCAAATGGGCCACAGCAGTGGTTCCTAAATAGTGAAGATAAGAGTGACAGAATTATTTTGAGACTATTGTGAATTCCTGTTGGCACTGGTCTAAAAATAGGCTAGAGATTATGTGTTATATATATGTTTTAATTTGTATATAAGTGTTGCAATAAATACAGTATGGAGTCATGAAGACTTACACTGAATCCATAATATAATTTTCTCACCCTTTGAGATTTGCTAAGAAATTATGCCATGCGTCTACTCAAACTGTTTTTCTCAAAAGCTTCTTCTGATAATTGAACAGCATCATTCACATAAAGTTATTTAAAAAGGTAAATATACATGTTCAACTACGTTAATATCACATTTCAGGATTTAGATTCAACTGAGACAGCGGTCACATATGGATGTGAGAGTTGGATTATGAAGAAAGCTGAGCACTGAAGAATTGATGCCTTTGTACTGTGGTGTTGGAGAAGACTCTTGAGAGTCCCTTGGACTGCAAGGAGATCCAACCAGTCCATTCTAGAGATCAGTCCTGGGTGTTCTTTGGAAGGAATGATGCTAAAGCTGAAATTCCAGTACTTTGGCCAACTCATGTGAAAAGTTGACTCATTGGAAAAGTTGACTCTGATTCTGGGAGGGATTGGGGGCAGGAGGAGAAGGGGATGACAGAGGATGAGTTGGCTGGATGGCATCACCAACTCGATGGACATGCGTTTAGGTAAACTCCGGGAGCTGGTGACGGACAGGGAGGCCTGGCATGCTGCATTTCATGGGGTCGCAAAGAGTCGGACAGAACTGAGCAACTGAACTGAACTGAACTGAAGACATTGTCTATCTAGGAAAATGAGATAAGGATTCATCTGCACTACTGAGAAATAATGCATTAAGTGATATTTATTTTCAAAGGAATATCAAAGAGCTATTTAAGCACAGGAGGCGCAGGATGTCACTGCATCTGCTTCCCATTGTTCTTTCCTTTTATAAGAAACTCCACTGTAGCAAACCCAGATCAGGGATGGCAGAGAAAGAAATGAGAGGGCGTTTGGCGCTAAAGTTTTGGCCAAATACATGCTTGGCAGACAGCAATCAAAATAAAAAGAGAGCAAAATAGAAAGCAAGGTTCTCTTAAAAAATAAGAACTGCACTCCACTGGAAAGATACAGATGAAACCAATTCTGAGCAGCCTCTGAATTCACTTTGGACAAAATCCTATTCAAAACCAGGTTTGCCAATCATACTAGATAACTGAAAAATAGACATGGTTGTTTTACAAAAAGCTGCCTACTCTCCACCTCAATTTTAACAAAACCATCTACATTTATAACAGAGAGTGGGAGATTTCTGGTCCTTTATGTCGTGGTGATAATCCTACATGTGTGTCCAGTATCTCTTTGTGTGCTGAGATTTTCTCTTCTAAGAACAATCATCAGTCAGATTAGGATAGGGGCCACCCTAAAGTTTTCATATTTACATAGTCAGTTTTTAAAGGCCCTGTATCCAAATACAGTTCTTTCCAAACTGGATTCCTTTTATTTCTTTTTCTTGCCTAATGCCCTACATTACATTAGATGTAATGAGGAATAAAATTGGCAAGAGTGAATATTTTTGTCTTTCCTCTGATCTTTCCAGTCTTTCACTGTTACATATGTTAGTTGTGAGTTTTTAATAGATGTTCTTTTTCAAATTGAAGCTCCTTTGTGTGTATAACTTTTTTTGAGTTTTTATCAAAAAGTGATGTTGATTAAAAAAAAAAAAAGTTGTTCTCTGAATCTATTGAGATGATTGTATGTGGGTGTTTCCTTTGGATAAGATATATTACACTAACTGATTTTTTGATATTTGACAAACTTCACATTCTTGGGATATGCCACTTAGTTATAGTGTATTTTTTTTAATGCATTGCTGGATATGGTTTGTTAGTATTTTGTTTAGGATTTTGCAGTCATATTCACAGTAAGTATTACTCTGTAACTTTCTTTTTTTGTGATGTATTTATTGTAATTTTTATAAGGATAATTCTAACCTCATGAGATGATTTGGGCAGTGTTCCTTCTTTTTGAGAAGAATTGACATTAATCATTTTTTCAATAGATAATATTCAACTGTGAAGTCATTTGGGTCTGGATTTTATGCTTTGAATAGTTTCTGATTAGTAATTCAGTCCCTGTATTATAACAATACAACCTGAACAAGTACATGAGATGTCTTGGAAGCCAAAGCTGAAAATTGGTGGCATCACTCAAGCATTTAAGACATTTGGGGAGATTCGGAGAAGATGGCAGAGGAATAGGACGGGGAGACCACTTTCTCCCCAGCAAATTCATCCAAAGAACATTTCAACGTGGAGGAAAATCTACAAAACAACTTCTGAATGCTGGCAGAGGTCGTCAGGCATCCAGAATAGCAGAACATTGTCTTCAAAAACAGGTAGGAAGAATACAAAAGACGGGGAAACAGACAAAGGAGCTAGGGAGGGAGCTCCGTCCCAGGAAGGGAGTCCTGTCCTGGGAAGAGAGTTTTAAGAAAGAGAGGCATTTCCAAACGCCAGGAAAAGCTCTCACTGCCGAATTTGTGGCGAGCCTTGAAAGCACAGAGGGCAACATAACAGGGAAGAAAAACAAACAAAAAATAATAATTAAAGCTAACAGATTACGAGCCCAACAGTAACTCCCCCAGCGGAAAAGACAGGGTAGACGCCTGCATCCGCCATTAGCAGGTGGGGGGCTGGGCAGGGAGGCCCGCCAGACGTGGGCTGCATCGCAAAAGAATCGGGCCTGAATGCCCCGTGCGTAACCTGAGCGAACTAACTTGCACTAGCACACCAGACTGCGGGACAGTTACCATGTGAAAAGCTCTAACATAAGACACCGCCAGGACAGCGCACAGAACAAAGGATGGAACAGAAATAGCCGCTGCAGACCATCCCCCTCTGGTGGCAGGCAGCCAGAGCTGTAAGGGCTAGAAAGTGGCAATCGCGGAACCGGAAAGACTTTGCTTGCCAAACTCCAGGCAGGCTTCTCTGCTAACTAAGACTTTGGGGTGCTGGACAAACACTTTCTGCCTAAGAAAGGGATGCCAGTGGTACACCCAGAAAGCTGAGCAGCAGGAGAAGGCAACAAGGAGTGCGACTGCGCCCACCAAACACCTGAACTACGTGGCCCTCGGAAGGGCGCAGAGCTCAGGCCCAGGGGAACCTGGGATTACCAGGGCGTGAGCCTGAGAGGTCTGAGGGCCAGCCTCAAATGGTGCCTGGCAGAGAAAAGTAGAGCCTGAGCGGCTTAGAAGAGAGATATGCATGCAGCCTAGGGCCGGCCTGAGACGGTACTCAGCGGAGAAACTTTGAGCCTGAGTGGTGTGTGCTGTGTGTAGGGGCATGCCCAGCGTGGCTGAGACACTGCAAATACAT
>SJYA01002163.1:666312-781864 GCA_006410615.1 Neotragus moschatus | reverse complement strand
TGTTGCTTCCTGACCTGCATACAGGTTTCTCAAGAGGCAGGTCAGGTGGTCTGGTATTCCCTTCTCTTGCAGAATTTTCCACAGTTTATTGTGATCCACACTATACTACAGAGCTATAGTAATCAAAATAAAATGATACTGGCATAAAAACAGATATACAGATCAACGGAACAGGACAGACAGTCCAGAAATAGACGTACAAACTTATGCTCAATTAGTTTATGACAAAGGAGCCAAGAATACGCAATGAGAGAAGGACAGTTTATTCAGTAAGTCATGCTGGGGAAACTGGACAGCAACATGCAAAAATGTCTGGACCATACCATGTACAGAAATTAACTCAAAACAGATTAAGACAGCATTTGCTCCAGGAGCTGGCAACTGGCTAGGTCAGTGCTGCATCCTGGGAATGTAGCTTACCTGATAGACTCACCATCCATCAGCAATGTGGTGTCTTGGAAAGAATATGTTTTCTATAGTCAGAGCTGATTTCAGATTCTGGCTCTGCTACTTAGCTGAATAACCTTGGATAAACTATATTTCTTGATACCATGACCTAGCTCCACCCAACTGCACACATGCTCCAGTGCTAGACACTTAATACCAAACAAGAAGCAAGAAAGGAACACAGCCCCACCCATCAGCAGACAGGCTGCCTAAAGTTGTACTAAGCTCACAGAAATCCCCAAACACACCACCTGATGTGACTCTGTCCATCAGAGGGAAAAGACTCAGTACTACCCACCAGAGCACAGGCACCAGTCCCTCCCAGCAGGAAGCCTACACAAGTCCTTGGAACAACCAAACTCTCCCACTAGGGAAGACACCAGAAGCAAGAGGAACTATGACCCTGTAGCCTGTAAAAAGGAAACCTCAGACACTGTAAGTTAAATAACGAGAAGACAGAGAAATATGTTACAGAGGAAGGAGCAAGGTGAAAACCCACAAGTGAAAAGGAAATAGGCAATTTACCTGAAAAATAATTCAGAGTAATGATAGTAAAGATGATTCAAAATCTGGGAAATAGAAGGGAGAAAATACAAGAAATATTTAACAAGGACCTAAAAACACTAAAGAACAAACAAGCAATGATGAACACCACAATAAGTGAAATTAAAAATACACTTAGAAGGAATCAATAGCAGAATAACTGAGAGAAGAATGGATAAGTGAGCTAGAAATAAAATGGTGGAAATAACTGCTGCGAAGTAGAATAAAGAAAAAAGAATAAAAAGAATTGAGCGCAATCTCAGAGACTTCTGGGACAATATTAAACACACTAACATTTGAATTATATGGGTCCCAGAAGAAGAGAAAGAGAAAGTGTCTGAGAAAATATTTGAAGAGATTATAGTAAAAAAACTTCCCTAACATGAGAAAGGAAATAGTCAAGTCCAGGAAGCACAGAGAGTTCCATGTAAGATAAACCCAAGGAGAAATAAGCTGAAACACATATTAATCAAACTGAAAAATTTAAACACAAAAAATATTAAAAGCAGCAAGGTGAGGATAGAATAATTTGAGAGAATAGCATTGAAACATGTATATTATCATATGTGAAACAGATTGCCAGTTCAGGTTTAATGCATGAGACAGGGCGCTCAGGGCTGGTGCACTGGGAGGACCCTGAGGGATGAGATGGGGAGGGACGTGCCAAGGGGGTTCAGGATGGGGGACACATGTACACCAATCGGCTGATTCATGTCAATGTATGGCAAAAACCCCTATAAAATTATAAAGTAATTAGCTTCCAATTAAAATAAATTAATTAAAAAAACATACAGGGTAATCTCCATGAGATTATCAGCTGATTTCCTAACAGAAACTCTGCCGGCCAGATAGGATATATTTAAAGTGATAGAAGGGAAAACCTATAAGATTACTCTTCCCAGGAAGGCTCAGATTTGATGGAGAAATCAAAAGATTTACAGACAAGTAAAAGCTAAGAGAATTCACTGTCACCAGACCAGCTTTGTAATAAATATTAAAAGAACTTCTCTAGCAGGAAGCACAGAGAAGGAAAAAACCTACAAAAACAAATTCAAAACAACTAAGAAAGTGGTAATAGGAATATACATATAAATACTTTAAATGTAAATGGATTAAATGCTGTGATGAAAAGATAAAGACAGGCTGAATGGATACAAAACAAGATCCATATATATGCTGCCCACAAAAGACCCACTTCAGATATAGGGAGGAATATGGGCTGAAAGTTAGGGGATGGAAAAAGATATTCCATGCAAATGGAAATCAAAACAAAGGTGAAGTAGCAATACTCATGTCACATAAAATAGACTTTAAAATAAAGACTGTCACAAAGACAAGGATGGACAGAATATACAAGGGATAAAAGACAGCTTGTTCAATAAGTGGTGCTGGGTAAACTGGAGAGTTACATGTAAAAGGATGAAATTAGATATTCTTTAACACCATACACAAAAATAAAATAGATTAAAGACCTGATGTAAGGCCAGACACTATAAAACTCTTAGAGGAAAACAGGCAGAACACCCTTTGACATAAATTACAGCAAAATCTTTTTTGACCCACCTCCTAGAGTAACGAAAATAAAAACAAAAATAAACACACGGGATTAAGGTATATTGAAAAGCATTTCCACAGCAAAGGAAACTATAAACAAGACAAAAAGGAAACCCTTAGAATGGAAGAAAATATTTGCAAATGAAGAAACTGACAAAAGATCAGTCTCCAAAAATATACAAGCAACTCATTCAGCTCAAAATAAAAAAAACAAACAACCCAGTCGAAAAATGGGTACAAGGTCTAAATAGACGTTTCTCCAAAGAAGACATACAGATAGCCAACAAACACATGAAAAGATGCTCAACACCACTAATTATTAGAGAAATGCAAATCAAAACTACAAAGAACTGTCACCCCACACTGGTTAGAATGGCTGTCATCACAAAATCTATAAACAATACATGCTGCAGAGGGTATAGAGAAAAGGGAAGCCTCTTGCAATGTTGGTGGAAATGTAAATTGATACAGCCACTATGGAGAACAGTATGGAAGGTCCTTAAAACACTAAAAACAGAACTATCACGTGACCTAGCAATTCCACTACTGTGCATATCTCTGGAGAAAACCACAATTCAAAAAGACACGAGCACCCCAGTGTTCACTGCAGCACTATTTACAATAGCCAGGACATGGAAGCAACCTAAATGTCCACCAAGAGAGAAATGGATAAAGAAGATATGGTACATATATACAAAGGGATATTGCTCAGTGCTTAGTCACTCAGACTTTTTGTGACCCCAAGACCGAAGCTCACCAGGCTCCTCTGTCCATTNCAGTGTTCACTGCAGCACTATTTACAATAGCCAGGACATGGAAGCAACCTAAATGTCCACCAAGAGAGAAATGGATAAAGAAGATATGGTACATATATACAAAGGGATATTGCTCAGTGCTTAGTCACTCAGACTTTTTGTGACCCCAAGACCGAAGCTCACCAGGCTCCTCTGTCCATTGAGATTCTCCAGGCAAGAATACTGGAGTGGGTTGCCATGCCCTTCTCCAGGGGATCTTCCCAACCCAGGGATCAAACCCAGGTCTCCCACAATGCAAGTGGATTCTTTACTGTCTGAGTCACCAGGGAAGCCCATGAATCCTGGAATGGGCAGCCTGTTCATTTTCCAGGGGATCTTTCCAACCCAGGGATTGAATGGGGGTTCTCCTGCATTGCAGGTGGATTCTTTACCAGCTGAGCTACCAATGGACTCTTTCCAGCTGAGCTACCAATGGAATATTACTCAGGCATAAATAGGAACACAACTGGGTCATTTGTAGAGATGTGAATAAACTAGAGACTGTCATACAGGATGAAGTATGTCAGAAAGTATAAAACAAATATTGTGTATTAATACATATAAGTGAAATCTGAAGAAATTGGTATAAATGATCTTATTTAAGCAGAAATAAAAACATAGATGTAGGGCATAAATGTATGGATACCAAGGGGCAAGGTTGGGTGTGATGAACTGGGAGATTGGGATTGACATATATAAATTATTGACACTGTGTGTAAAACAGGTGACTAACGAGAATCTATAACTCTACTCAATGCTCTATGGTGATGTAAATGGGAAAGAAATAAAAAAAAAGAGGGGATATAGGTATATGTATAGCGGATTCACTTTGTTGTACAGTAGAAACTAATACAACAATGCAAAGCAACTATACTCCAATACAAATTTTAAAAATTATATGCTTGTAGAATGATACGTTAGTATTTGGCAGTACCTATTGGTGTGAAAAGCTATTTTCAAAGATCATGAAATATATAAAATATCATTACATATAAGAACATTTTACATTTAATTATGATATGTGCTGTGCTGTGCTTAGTCACTCAGTCTTTTCTGACTCTGTGACCCCATGGACTGTAACCTTCCATGTAAGAATACTGTCCAGACAAGAACACTGGAGTGGGTTGCCATGCCCTTCTCCAGGGGATCTTCTCAACCTGGAATACTAATTTTGAATCCCAATTAAGTGAAATGTTATTTACCCAAAAGAATTATTTTCATTAATATATCCATATTACATAAAATTGTACTCAGTTATGGGCTTCCTAGGTCGGACAGTGGTAAAGAATCCACCTGCCAATGCAGAAGACGTGGGTTCGATCCCTGGGACGGGAAGATCCCCTGGAGGAGGAAAATGGCAACCTGCTTCAGTATTCTTGCCTGGAAAATCTCTGGACAGAGGAGAATGGCAGGCTATAGTACATGGGGTTGCAAAGATTGGATATGACTGAGTGAGCATGCACATACTCAATTATTACTACATATTGAATATCATCCATAAAAATTTTGTGGAAATTTGTTTTCTCTCTTGTTATATAAGTACCTACATGATATTCTCAGTTTTGTCTGCTGACTTGCAAATTTTACTACCTGGTCCTTTACAGAGAAAGTCTGTTGATCCCTGTTCTAAGTTAGTGGTTTCCAAAGTAGTTGTTCTCAAAATCATCTGTATTAAAAGAAACATACAAAACTGGTTCACATATTAATTATTTAACTACACAGGTAGTTGCCACCATTGGTCTATAGTTACTCCATTTATTATGAACCATTTTATAGCTGCAACCACTATTATCTTAACCTTTAACAGGGAGAAACAGAGGATTAATAAGTAAAGGCTGCTTACAATTAATTAATCAAATTGTCTGCAAAAATGAGTAAAACCTTCAGGGTTCTTGACTCCTGATTATTTTGGTATAATTAGTTAAAATACACTTATTTTATTTTATTAACAAGGTATCCACAGAAACAGTTTTGAAAAACATGGATAATAAAGGTAGAAGAGTAAAATAATATTCTCATCTTAGATATAAAGGTAACATTCCTTTTGTAACTTTAATAAGCACTAACAACAGACCTATTAAAAAATTCATTCAACAAATATTTATTGGACACTTTTTTATGTATGCAGAAACTGTTCCAGGTGCTGGGAATATAGCAATAGAGACCAAACTCTCCACCTTCAAGGAGCTCATATTTTAGAGGTTAGAAAACTGTAACATGTTTATAATACCCCTTCAAAATGGCCCAAAGATGTGAGAAAATGTCTTAGAGTTCAAAACCTCAATTTACCACTGCTGGAGGGAGGAGGACTGGGACAAATGAAAGATCAGTTTTTATAGCTGCTATCAGCAAGATCAGGGCTTCCTAGGTGGCACAGTGGTAAACAATCTGCTGCCAGTGCAGGAGACACGGGCTGGATCCCTGGGTTGGGAAGATCCCCTGGAGTAGGAGATGGCAACCCACCTCCAATATTCTTGCCTAGAAAATTCTATGGACAGAGAAGCCTGGTGGGCTACAGTTCATAGGGTTGCAAAGAGGTGGACATGACAGCCTGCCTGCACGCAATGTCGGCAATATTAAGGAGTTCTAGACCAATGACTTCAATGGAGTATAAAATCTAAGGCTGTGTCAACAGAAAGGGACAGGGTTGGACATGCATGTGTTGGGGGGTGAGTATAAACCATGGCCACTGTTCACTGGTTTCTCCAGTTTTTTTCAAACTGACAAAAGCAGTTACAAAAATTCAGCACCAATTTTCCACTCCCCAACTCAACACTTTTTGGCATGATATATTTTCTTCTATTTTGTTCACAGTCTTACTTTCAGACTGAGGTGTAAAGCTCAAACTAGAGTTAGAGTAAATTAATGATGGTCCTCCTATGTTGAATATCACTTTTATCATTCTGGAGTCTTTATTACGAGGTGGATAAGGGATGGCTACATTCAGAGGGATTAGCAGAATACCAAGAGATTTCTGTGGAAATCGTTGTAATCTTTACATACCTGTCAGTAGCAGGATCCAGGTCAGGCATTAGAGTCTCCTGACACGCATCACTGACAGCCTCCTTTTTATAACGTGACCATTTGGGGAACACACTGTGCCATGTGTTACAGTACAAAGAAAGCATTGAAGCACCTGTAGCATTTCCTGGTGCCTTTGACTTTGCAGTGGACATAAGGTTAAAGGGGAAGAATAGCGAAGAAAGAAGGAACAGACTCTACTGCAGTTATTAGCTGCTGATTACAAGTCAGGCAGTCCTACCACTCATTTCTAAAACTATCTTCTAAAACTCCATCTTTCCTTCAAAACACTTCGCAAAGGTAAAAGAAAAAAATATTTCATCTGGCTGAAAGGCAAAGAACTTTTTTTTTGCTTTCAGGAATGAAAAGTCTTGGTAAAAAAGGCTCTATGAGGGAGGAGAAAACTCACCACTCAGCTGCTGGGTCACAGCCAGGCGGCTGGGCTTCAGGATGAACTGACACTGCATCTCTCGGGGCAGCTGCTCCATGAGGAAGGGCTCCTGGAAGCTGGAAGGTGTGGGGGAGTCCTTTGATCCCTGTGTCAGGAGTGCAGTGTCTCGAAGATGGCTCATTTTAATTCCATAGGGATATTCATGCCCTACACAGAGAAAAAAAAAAAAAATCTAAATGTAGACTTTAGGCAGACTAACACTGTGACTGTGTGTGCTACATACTGGAATGTACTGCAATTTGCTCCTGGGACTTTTGGTATAAAGAATCCTTTTGTTGACTTAATGATCACCATGTACACTCTTACAGCTGGAGACCAGTGCATAATGCAGGTGGCCCAACCAGAGTAGTTTATTTTTGGAGTGCAGAGGGAAAAAAGCAAAGAGAAAAAAAAGTCTTTAAAGAGTATCTTGTTTGGGAATGCACAGATTAGTCTGTGAGTTGCATAATGTTGACTTCCCCTATGCTCACATCTGCGAACATATTTAAAGGCACTCTAGTTTCTCCTTTGACATTAACTATATTCTGTAAATCTTCAGTCAGTCCTTGACCTTGCTCAGCCTTAAATCCATGACTTAAAATATTTACCCTACCTATCACATAACATTATAAGGATCAAATAAGTAAACCGTAGAATTAATATTTTTTAAATAATAAGGGCAAAAACTACATATTTCAGGCATTGCTATTACTACTATTATTCAACACAAGATATCTTTCTGAAAAAGACATTTTATACTTTTTATTAGTTATATAATTAGTCACTCAATAGCAAAAGGACTGGTTTGTCTGATTTATGTTTCCCTCCCAGTACTGTGCTCTGAGGTCGTTATTCAAAGGCAAGAATTAGAAGAAAGACTGTAGGGTATTAGAAACACAGAGACAAGATTCAAAAAGTAATTTTCAAACTAGAAAAACTAAACTCTATGTCGACTCTGCATCTGACTGCAACATGATTTTTTTGTTCCTTAGTTCTTCTAAGCAGCTGCATTTTCTTAATTATTCCTCAAGTACCATTGTGCTGTAGATCTTGTTTACTTTTTAAGAAGAGTACATTGTCTTAGTGAACTCTTTCTTTTCCATCTGGCATAGGCATACAATGTCAGTGCTCCATTAACATCAAGTACCACAGCAACTTTCAGGGATTAAGGCAAAGGAAAAAAAAAGGACTTCTATCACAGTGATAAGGCCAAGTCAATTGATCAAAATAGTCAATAGCTAATATACAACTGAAGTTTGCAAAGCATGTTAAAATATGAAGTGGAGAACTGTTGCTAGGTAACAATCATGTTTCATGTCCCATGGTTTCTATAGTGAAGCTTAAACCTGTTTTAAGCCTGAGAGTTATCATCTATACAGTCATAATTAAATTAATATATTTTATTAAAACAACAATTTTAAGTACTCATTTGGTTTTTAATCCCAGCTTTAATTGTTGCTTACTGACTTTTATAAAATGTCAACACTAAGAAACTGGAAATGCAAAGAATTTTTTGCTCCCAGCTATGTGCATAAAAACTTGTTTTAAGTCTGAGAACATACATTTCATAGAAAAGTTTGACTTTATATTACTCAGATTGTTTGAAACCTGAATTACACAGTAGTGATCTCCACAGGTAAATGAAAGGATAACATGAGATAACTCATATGATATGCTTTGCACAATGTCTGGCAGATAGTAAGCATTTAAAAATTATTAACAGAACTCTCATCAACAATGGTTATCATCTCAAGATCTACTACAGATGCTGGCCCTTAAAGTAATTGTTTTCTTTTCTGTTAACCACACTGAATGGACTCACTTATCAAGAATATTTTTTAGTGAAATCAATTTAAATAAGGTGAGGTGATAAATCATTTATCAATGACTCTTCAAAACAAATGCTGGAAAATTTGACTACAGAAACAGCAAAGTAGTTAGTAAACTAGCAGTTACTGCTAAGTTAGTCAATGAGGATATTTAGAAATCAAAAGGGTTTAATTTCATTGTCCTTATGATGCCTAGGAAAATTCCTGGTGCAGGGCAGATGTTAACATACTCACTGACAGATTGAGGCATGATTGGATCATAGATAGTCTTCCACAGAGGCAAGTAGTAGGTAGGAAAGGGAACAGGAAATTAAAAATCTAAACATGAAAAATAAATATATAGGGAAAAGGAATAACAACATATATTTCTTTTTTCAGAAAAAATGTTTACAAAGTTGACAAGATAGTTCTCTTTGTAAAGAAAAAATAGAGGAAAATTCACATTTCTCTTTCCAACTATATCATTAGCTGCTCGAATAAAGAGATATCATTTGTCTGGCACATAGGAAATACTTGATAAGCATCTATTAAATTAACACATGAAGATTATAGAAGATTTAATATTTAATAGTATTTAAGTTTAGGACTATATAGTCAATTCACTGAGACATTTAGAATTATAATTAATTCATAATCAATTATATCTTAGATCTTCATAGAAACTTACCAATAAGTGGGTATGGTGCCTCTTCTTTGCCAGAATTGACCCATAACTGGTACTCTCTCTCAGAGCCCTTGGAGATGAAAGAATTAACAATAATTCTTCACATTTGGTAAATGAATGAGAATTCATATTCTGGGCATTTTTATGTTTCGCAAAAAAAAGGGGGGGGCCAATATAAATGCCTTTAAGTTTCATAGCAGGTGGATATGGCTTTTGAAGATGGTAGTGCTGATTCTATAACCTCTCTAAACCCAAACATAGGACTCATTTTACCTAAGGATGACTTGAGTTCCACCAATTGTAACAGAATCAGGCCCTCACTATTATGGATAGCCCAGAGAATATGACTGATGCTAAAGCTGAAACTCCAGTACTTTGGCCACCTCATGCAAAGAGTTGACTCACTGGAGAAGACTCTAATGCTGGGAGGGATTGGGGGCAGGAGGAGAAGGGGATGACCGAGGATGAGATGTCTGGATGGCATCACTGACTCAATGGACATGAGTCTGAGTGAACTCTGGGAGTTGGTGATGGACAGGGAGGCCTGGAATGCTGCCATTCATAGGGTTGCAAAGAGTTAGATACAACTGAGTGATTGAACTGAACTGAACTGAACAGGATATGAAATCATATATATGCTCTTTCACAAAGTAAGAAGAAATTTCTCGGTTTTCTGAAAAGTTAACCGATCTTTTTCAGAGTTCTAACTTCTGCTTCTCTGAACTTCTCAGAGAATATTGGGCTTAATCTACAACATGCCCCTACAAAGACAACTTTGTTATCCAGAAAGCTACAACCCTGCTGCATCTGTGATGAAAAAGTAAAATCTCAAAGGCTATTAGTTTAGCTGCTTCTGAGTGGAAGGAGAAGGATGACCACGGGGCTTTGAGGAGAGAGACAGGTATCTGGCACAGTCAACAGGGCTTTACTTCGAGCAAGTCCAGTCTTGGGGACAGAAAGGATAAGAATTCTGTCTAGAGAATAGGCCCAATTATGGGGAACAATGAAACTGTTCACTAGCAGAATTACAACCCAGGAATATTTAAAACCCCACTTGAAAGAAACGATATTAAATTATACAGACTTTGCTGTATCCTTTAAAAGAGGATAAAGCAAAAATGTTTTAAATGAAACTACAACAGATGGGCAATATTTAATATTCTTACCTTTATCTTCTAATTAAAAATTATGATCCTGACCTTATAATGGAGGGTCCCGGCTAAGAGAGTACATCTCCTACTGCCCTCCCCTACTCCATCATGTCCTTCACTGTCTCCTAGTCAAAAAACTTTATTGCAAACAGGAAGAGCAATTTATAAAAATCCTTTCTTTTTTTGTAGTGTTTGAAAACGAAATAAAGTCTCTTCAATAAGTGGTATGGTATTGGGAAAACAAGACAGCTACATGTGAAAAATGAAGTAAGAATATTTTCCCTAACACATACAAAAATAAATTCACAATGGATTCAAGGCCTAAAGGTTAAGAACTGAAAAACAAAAACTCCGAGAAGAGAACATAAGCTGAACACTTTAAAAATCTTAACCATGTTTTTTTTGGATCAATCTCTTAAGGCAAAATGAATAAAAACAAAAATGAAGAAATAAGACCTCATTAAATTACTAAGAGCTTTTGCATAGCAAAGGAAACCAGTGACAAAACAAAAAGATAACCTACAGGATGGGAGAAGATATTTGGAAATGATATGACCAACAAGGGATTTAAATCCACATTTACACAGCTCATACAAATCAATATCAAAAAACCGATCCAATCCTCAAATGGGCAGAAGACCTGAACAGACATTTTTCCAAAGATGGCTGGCAGGTGGCTAGCTAACAGGCACATGAAAAGATGATCAACCTCACAAAGTATCGGAGAAATGCAAATCAAAACAATGAGATATTACCTCACACCTTTAAGAAAGGTTATCATCAGGACTTCCCTTGTGGCCACGGATTAAGAACCCGGCTTGCAAATACAGGAGACGTGGGTTTGATCCCTGGTCAGGGAACTAAGATTCCACCTGCCACAAAGAAAGTAGCCTATGCACAGCAGCTACTGAAGCCTGCATGCTCTGGAGCCTGTGTGACTCTCGAGAGCCCCTATGCCACTACTAAGACCCAATGCAGCTAAAGAAATAAATATTAAAAACTGCTATTGGAATAACTGGACATTCAAATGCAAAAACAAAACAAAACAAGGCTATCATCAAAACCACCACAAATAACAACTGTTCAAAGATGCAGAGATAAAAAGAATCTTTGTACATTGCTGGTGAAAATGTAAACTGGTGCAGCCCTGGTGGAAAATAGTATGGAGGTTCCTCAAAAAACTACAACTACCATGAGATTCAGTCATCCCACTCCTGCATATATATCCAAAGAAAACAAAAACACTAATTTGAAAAGATATATGTACCCCAATGTTCACAGTGGCATTGCTTATAATAGCCAAGATATTGAAGCAATCCAAATGTCAATCAATAGATAAATGGATGAAGAATATGTAGTATATGTGTGTATAAAAAATGGAATGCTACTCAGCCATAAATAAGAATGAAAATTTTGTCATTTGTAACACAGCATAGACAGACCTGGAAGGTATTATGCTTACTGAAATAAGTTAAGACAGAGAAGGACAAATAGTGCATGCACTCATTCATATGTAAAATCCAAAACAACCCCCAAGTGAACAGATACAGCAAAAGAGGAACATACATAACAAGAACTATCATTACCAATGAGGAGTAGGTTAGGAGGAAGGGCAAGGTAGGTGAAGGGGATTATGAGGTATAAAACTACTAGGTATAAAATAAATTAAGATACATGGATGCAATGTATAGCATAGGGAATATAGATAATATTTTACAATAATTATATGCTGAAGAATTGATGCTTTTGAACTGTGGTGTTGGAGAAGACTCCTTAGAGTCCCTTGGACTGCAAGGAGATCCAACCAGTCCATCCTAAAGGAGATCAGTCCTGGGTGTTCATTGGAAAGACTGATGCTGAAACTCCAATACTTTGGCCACCTGATGTGAAGAGCTGATGCTGGGAAATATTGAAGGCAGGAGGAGAAGGGGATGCCAGAGGATGAGATGGTTCGATGGCATCACTGATTCAATGGATATATGATGGACAGGGAGGTCTGGTGTGCTGCAGTCCATGGAGTCGCAGAGTCAGATGTGACTGAGCGACTGAACTGAACTGATATGGAGTATAATCCATAAAACATCAAATCACTATGTTGTACACTTGAAACTAACACATATTGTAATTCAACTACAGTTCAATTCAAAAGAAAATAAAACTCTCAAAAAGAATAAAAAATGGTTGTTATTATTTTCCATATGTGGGGGAACAAAATATGACTTTGGTACCTCTATGAATCAGCTGTCTTATGATGGAAGGGATAGTATTTATAATAATCTAAAGTATCAAATGAAGGGCTTCCCTGGTGGCTCAGATGGTAAAGAATCACCTGCAATGCATGAGACCTGGGTTCAGTCCCTGGGTTGGGAAGATCCCCTGGAGGAGGGCATGGCAACCCACTTCAGTATTCTTGCCTGGAGAATCCCCATGGACAGAGGAGCCTGGAGGGCTACAGTCCACGGGGTCGCAAAGAGTCAGACACAACTGAGTGGCTGAGCACAAAGCATCAAAGTTTGTTTTTAATTAAGAATATCTAGCAGAGTAACTTACAGTTATCCCTAGCATTGGTAGTGACATGTTGATAACTTCATTTGCTGTATCTGAATTCGTTACTGTTATAGTTTTAGACTGTGGGAAAAAAAAAAGAAATACAGATATAAATAAAGGATTTTAAACCAGGGGAACAAATATTTATTGTCAAATGATTATCCACAGGCAAATCTTGATTTCAAATGTTGACAAAGTACCACTTAGGTAGAACACAAATCCTTGATTATAATTTATTTTCATTCAATTTTTATATTATTCCTTTTAATAAAACACCTCTTCTTAAAATATGACTCAAAATATGAGACCTTCAGCCGGAAAGAAAAAGAATAAATATAGTTCAGAGAGATTACATGGACCACTCTCGAAACCAAACAAAAAAGTCAGAGAGGCTGGCCCCCTGCGTCATGTCTATGAGTATTTCCATTAAGCAACATATAATAAAAAAGGGAGAACATTAAACTATTTTCCATTTTTTTCCTAAGCACTGTTTTCACAGCGTGGGTTTTCATTTCTTTGTATGGTAAAAAATCAGTTTAGATAAAATCAGAATAAGAACTGGTTATGAAGTTTAAAGTTTGGAATTAAAAGCACTTTTATTGAGCACTTTCTGTATGTCAGGCACTGTGGCTGCTGAGACTTTCACTGCTGAAATCTGAAGAAGCCTTAAAACCAGTCTGGCAAATAAACTGAACATTTTAGAAAACTCAATTCTGTTACCGACTCTGCTACTGAGCAGAGTATCTATAATATCCCTGTGTTGAATGCTCAACTACACTGAGAGATTACTGCTCAAAAATAAATAGTTCTCAACAAGAGAAATGGAATTAATGAGATTACCTATAGAGTTCACTGAATTATAAGACATTATTTAAAAATAAGACAATGCTATGCTATCAAAAAAGAAATAAATATTGGGAGTCTGGGATTGACACATACACATTGCTATATTTAAAACAGATAACCAACAAGGACCTACTATATAGCACAAGGGACTCTGCTCAATACTCTTTAATAAACTAAGGGAAAAGAATTTGAAAAAGTATAGATACATGTGTTATGGAAACTGAATCACTTTGCTAAACATTTGAAACTAGCACAACTTTGTTAAATCAATCAACTATACTCCATTATAAAATAAACATTAAAAAAGAAGTATTTACTATACACATAGGTAGATTTTACATATTCTAATTTTCAAATAAATAAGCAATTAGTGCTGTGTCCCTGATGAGGCTTAAATGGCACAAATAATTAAAATAAATGGAAACAGAATGATCTAAAAGTAAAGCTAAGTGAAATCCACTGATAACTCATCACTTAACTATCATTGTATTTATTCTCTACAAATACAATAACAAATTGCTTCTGAAATTCATTTACTGATTTCAAACTGCGTTCCTTATAGTTTCGAGGATTAAGCAAGAGTATCAGAAATGAACAGGGAAAGCTCAGTGTTTGTCCTCCACCAGAAAGATCTATCCTATAATACTAATAATCACTCCCAAAGTATCTGGTTTCTAAAATAATGGTTTTTCTTAATATTAGGTATATATGTTCAAATAGTAGTTATAGGATTTTTTTTTTCTTGCATGCATCTCTGGTAGAAAAAAAACAAATGAATTTTTAGCAGATACATGTTCTTTGGCTAGTAAACAAAAAAAAATAGTGACTTGAGCATGTGGCTATTTTTTCCCACGTTAGCAGAATTCACTAACAAGTTGTGCATAACTAAAGGCCAAGGATAATGAATGCCTCTCATACATGCACTCCTACTTGGGGGAAATCACTCTGGAAGCAGGACTCCTTGTAAGGAGACTCTTGCCATGAAGCAACTTCAGAAAGCAAAAGACAGTATGTCATATCATCATGAACTTAAGCAGGGTACGAGTGGTAAAACAGAGCTGCTGAGAAGTGTGACAATCTACAGCATCACAAAAATGCTCATTTCTATTTTGAGCATCATCAATAACATCTTAGACTATATTTCAGTCATAAAATTGCATATAACACCTAGGGCTAAACAAACAATTTTCATTTTGACCAAAATGATAAAAACTGTGCTGATTCATTAAAAATGTTATCTCTCTCAGCTCACCCATTTATTAACCTGAGGAATTCAATACCTAAAAACTCAAAGAATGAAGAACTTTCCAAAACTCACTCTCAGGAAGTGACAGGTTGGAAAAACTGCTTAATACTAATAGGAAATATCTCCTTGTGGAAATGTCTTTACTACGAGCCTCTGTGGCTTCTACTGAAAAGATCCAGAGAAGCATTAGAGCCAGAAGGAGGACAGAGACATCTGACAGGCAATAATCTTACCAAGTGTAAATGTTAAATACTGAGTTAATACAAATTTCTCTCACTTCATTTTCTCTAGGGTTACTTCTCATGTGTACAACAAAGATACCCAGGGAAATATACTTTCTCACAATGTATTTTTCTAAACCCCTACCTTCCACAGCACATACCCAGTCTGTCTGTCTGCCCACCTGTCTCTCTTTCTATCCAGGTGTTCTGCCTTATGTAGGGACTTAGAATTTATTTTTCTGACTTAGAAACACTTACATAGGCACAATTCCCAATGTCCTTGGCGAAGATTTTGAGGGGAATGCTCTTCGGGTAGTCCTTTTCTTTCTCTAGATTGATGTATCTAATCAAACGCAACAACAACCCAAAACAACACTGAGTCAGATGGATTTTGCTCATGGCTTATTTTTAAAGCATTCTATTTTGCTAATATTTTCAATAGATTTATGTGCTATTTTTAAAAAGACAGATGGAAAGACTCAGCAAAGTCAGATTACATTATGGGTTGGAAGAGAATTAAAAAAAAAATTTCTCAGGACATTAGGCACAGGCACATATGTCTGCAAGAATGTGCCCCAAACTATCCCCCTTCACCTTAATAGAAATTGTTCATTTGTCCTCAAAATAAGCTGTTTAAACTGTACATTAGCTACTGCTCACTGTTAGTAATGTTCAACATAGGAGATCCATTTCAAAAGAGGTTTGGGAAGCATAGTCCGGTTAAGGCATCTTTTGGTGATGCTTTATCCTCAATACTTCTCTACATTTTTCTGGACTGTCCACTTAGCACTTATCTTAGTGCTAAGTACAGGAGCATATATATTACTTTACTAGACCAAACTGAAACAATGGGCTTTTACTTCTCATTGAGCTGTACACCTTGGTTTTCTCCATGCTTGGGAAGGGAGAGCAGAGAGGAAGGACGGAAGAACTATGGGAATAAGAGACGAGCCTCAATTGATCATTTTAATCCATATGCTCAAAGGTTGGGATAATAAGTGAATTTTGAGGGGCTCAGCAGAAAACCTCCATGTATGGAAATGGAAAAAATACATGCTTTGAGGAAACTGTTAGCTCCAAATGGTAGGCTGGGAACACAGAAAGAGATGGGAAAGATTATTGATTAATTTCTGTCTAGAATGATCTAACCAGACCTCAACATTCTCTTCCCTAGTAAGAAAGAAATACACATAATCAGAGAACATTACTTACAGTAAGCAGTAGCTAATGTACAGTTTAAACAGCTTATTTTGAGGACAAATGAACAACTTCTATTAAGGTGAAGGGGGATAGTTTGGGGCACACTCTTGCAGACAAAAGTTTAATTCATTTAATTCATTAAGGTATAATTATACCTTACAGAATTAGAAAATATATACTAAAAAACATACCTTTGAAGGAGAGAGAGCCATCTGTCCTTCTGTTCTGGAGAACTGCAATAAGAAAATGGGAGACAAAATTAAACTATGCAAAATACTTATTTTAACTTGTTTAATTCAGATGGAATACCAACAGCCTGTTACTGATGTGGGCCCACATGACTGCAACCTTGGCATAACTGTGTCCTAAAGAACCCTGAAGTGAAAATGGCTATTAGGCAGAACTACACAGTCAAGCATAGTTTTATTAAAACCTCCTGGATGGATCCAAGACAGGCCCACTACTTTACTTCATGGCTCTTTTACGAGTGGTATACTGATAGCGGAAAAGGTAACTGATTGGGAATTCAAACACCTGGTTTCAAAAATACATGCAATATGTATCACTATGGGCAAATCACATAACATCGCTAAGCTTCAACATCCACATCTGTAAAACTGGGGTAATCATCTCAGAGTGTTTTTGTAGTTTTCAGCGTCATGCAAATAAAAATACATTTCTGTTGAGATTAAAGAGATTAAGAAGAAATTTGGCATATTGATGGAAATATCTTGGCTCAGAAACCAGTTTATTGTCAGCAAAAGAAGCATATACTTCTCTATACATATGGCAGGACTAAAATTTAGCCGATGAATTAATACAAAATTTATTTTTAATTACTATAATCATCTAAGATCAATTCATTTACAACAAATAACTATTAATTTTCCTGCTGAAGTCAGTGCTGCATTTAATTCTTAAAGTTAAAAATAAAATTTATTTCTATATGGTCTTATTACTCATTAGCTCTTAAAATCACATTTCTAACCTTCTCAAAGAAGTTGGAAACACTAGTTATTTTCTTCTTCCAGAAAAATACATTTAACAAACATTTGTAATTTGTTTCTTTGTTGCTTAGCAATTTTCCCCGTAAGTGGCATGCTGCGATTCAAGGGGTCGCAAAGAGTCGGACACGACTGAGCGACTGAACTGAACTGGATCTACCAGAATTGGTCATCCCAAAGTGCACTGTATCTCTTCTGCCACTGACCAATTTAATCTTTCATAATGCTTATAATCTTTTATGCTTTCTTTCATAAACAGAAGATTTTATAGGTTCATTAATGTCAAATATTGCATTTATTTAGCAAAAATCTATGTTCAAAAAAAGGGTGCATTTTCTTTAGACTTTTAAACTTTTTTCAAAGCAATTAAAGAAAATCACTCCTTTAAACACATAGTATTTTTTTAAACTTTTTTGGGCATTTTTTTTAAACTTCTAATTGACATGTAAGATACATAAACTGTACAATGCTTAAAAGTACAGTTTGAAAATTTTTCACAAATTGAACATACCCATGGGACTCACACCCATATTTCACAGAAAACCACCTTGTCAGGTGTCCCTGTGTTCATTTTCAGGAACTAGTTCCCACTATCTTGACTTCTAACAAAACAGAACAGTTTTGTTTGTTTGAGTCCTTCTTATAAATGTAACCACATAGTATGTGCTCTTCTTGTACTTGGCTTCTTTCATTTAGCATTATATTTGTGAGACAGCCATATTACTGTAGGTGGTTTCAGCTTGTTCATTTTCATTGCTGTACAGTGTTCCATTGTTTGAATATACAGCACACAATTACTCAAAAGGGACAAATTTTTAAGTGCATCAGGTTAGCTGAAATTGATTTGGTAATCTTGTAGTTCCCCTCTCTCTTGCTCTAGGCAAGAATCCAGGACTTCTCTTTCCTTAGTGATTCTTAATCTCAGGCACTTTTATAAAACTAAAAACAGAAGTACTCCAAAATCAAGCCTAGCTCTGAGTTTAATAAGCACCTATGATAAGAGCCGGAGAGAAGAAAGTGGTATATCTTAGTGAAAGAAAAAGGGTAAGACAGGAAGGAGTCCCTTAAACCTGGGAGGAGACAGAATCTGTTATCCTTAAGAGTTGGCTGGGAACCATATGCCACTCAGTTGAGGTACCTAATGAAACAAAGATCCCTGAGGAAATGGTTATAAGGAGTAAGTGCGGAGGCTTGCTCCTAGAAACTAAGGTTTTTATTTTACATCAGTAAGAAACTTGCAGCCCACAAGTGGCAAGGCATCAGAACATCTCTGGATGTCAAAAAACAACTCTGGGCATAAAAGAGAATGCCAGCAGAGATCACGAGAGACTGAAGGTCAGAAGCATTTCATCTGTTTCGAGGACATCACGGAAGTCTTCTGTATTCTGGTTCTACCCTAAGAAAACAGGGGTTCCACTAAAGAAGAAAATTTGATTTCCTAAAAGCCTGGCTAAATAGGGGCTCAAGGTAGACTTTAATTTGATCTATACATAAACAGAACTTTTGTGGCATACCTGAATTTGTAGAATAAGATTCATATTAGGTACCTAAATTAAAATATTATTCTGATTCCTCTTATAGATAGATCATTGTCAGATTTAAATACTTTCATTATCTTCTGAATAATGTTCCCATTTTACTGTACTGTTCCTACTTTATTATTGTATTTGTCTTAAACCCAAGGAGAAGTTCCTATTTTTCTGATAGAGATAGACCCTAGCGTGAACAGCATCCAAATAGTGAATAAGCGTCCAGTGATCGAGTTAAGAAATTCCTTTTAGTTTGTTTCAAGATGTGGCATCTACACCATTTCCCAAGGTAAATCATGGAAAATTCACATTTATTGATCGCTCTTTCCCCAATTTGACTTAATTGGGAATTTCTTAGAGATTCTGACAGTTGATGTCAGTCTTTGATTTCAAAACTATTAGTCTACATTTTCGTTTCCTTATAAATATTAGAGTGATTGGCTATGAAAGACTGCTTCTTGAGCTGCTAGCCCAATAGCATTTTAAATCGATTATGAACTAGATTTTCTTAATATTTATTTATATAAATGATTTCTGATGTTCTTTACTCTTTGGTAAAGATCCAAGCCACTTTCTTGGATCATTTTACTTCGGGCTGAAAAATTTCTGTCAGCATTTTTGTTTTTGTAGTACAGTTCTGCTGGCAATAAATTATTAAGATTTTAAAAAATTTTTATTTCACTTTCATTTTTGAAGGATACTTTTGCTAGATATAATATTTTAGGTTGAAAGCTTTTTCTTTAAATACCTCTTTTTTTTTTTTTTTAATAGAAGTTTCAGTTCAGTTCCGTTGCTCAGTTGTGTCCAACTCTTTGCGACCCCATGAACCACAGCATACCAGGCCTCCCTGTCCATCACCAACTCCCGGAGTTCACTCAAACTCACGTCCATCGAGTTGGTGATGCCATCCAGCCATCTCATTCTCTGTCGTCCCCTTCTCCTCCTGCCCCCAATCCCTCCCAGCATCAGAGTCTTTTCCAATGAGTCAACTCTTCGCATGAGGTGGCCAAAGTACTGGAGTTTCAGCTTTAGCATCATTCCTTCCAAAGAACACCCAGGGCTGATCTCCTTTAGAATGGACTGGTATAGTTGAATTTAAATTGAATTCCATTTAACATGTTACAGAAAAATCCCAATAAACTTTGTGGCCAACCCAGTATTATATCTGCTTTACGTGTACAACACAATGGTTGAATATTTTTCTATATTATATCCCATTAAAAGCTACTATATTAATTATAATCCCCTGTGCTATCAATATATCCTTGTTTCTTATCTGTTTTATCCATAGCTGTATCTCTTAATCCCATAGCTGTAAAGTGTGCCTCCCTACCTCTCTCTCCCCACTGGTAACCATTACTTTATTTTCTGTTATCTTTGAGTCTATTTCTGCTTTTGTATTTCCAATCATTTAATTTCTTGATTCCATGTATAAATGATATTATACAATATTTATCTTTTGCTGACATATATCACTAAGCATAATATTCTGAAGGTTCATTCATGTTGCTGCAGATGACAGAATTTCATTCTTTTTTACGTCTGAATAATACTCCATCCTGTGTGTGTGTGTGTATATGCAATATTTATCCATTCATCTGTTCATGGACACTTGGGTTGCTTCCATATCTTGACTCTTATAATGACACTATGAACACTGGGTACATGAGTCTTTTTGAATTAGTGTTTTCACTTTTTTTCCTGAATGTATATCCAGGAGTAGAACTGTTGGATGCTATAGCAATTCTATTTTTAGTTTTTTTTGAAGAGCCTCCATACCGTTTTCCACAATGGCTGTACCAATTTACATTCTCAACAGAGTACAAGGGTTTCCTTTTATCAACATCTTCAAAAATATTTGTTTTTTTTTTTTGATGACAGCCATTCTTAAAAGTGTGAGGTGATATCCCATTATTGTTTTGATTTACATTTCTCTGATAATTAGCAAGGCTGAACATCTTTTCATACACTGTTAGCTAGCCATCTGAAAGTCATCTTCAGAAAAGTGTCTATTCAGGTCTTCTGCCAATTTTGAACTGTTTGTTTTTTGATACTGAGTTGTATGAACTGTTTAAATAATTTAGATATCATCCCTTTGCTGAACACATTATTTGTAAATATCTTCTCGAATTCTGGAGGCTGTCTTTTTGTTTTGTCAATGGTCTCCTTTGCTATGTAAGGGCTTTTTAGTTTAAGGGCGTTTCTTTATTTTTGCTTTTATTTTGTCTCAGGAGACAGATCTAAAAAATATTGTTATTGTTTATGTCAAAGACTGTTCTGCCTGTGTTTTCATCTATGAATTTCATGGTTTCTGGTCCTACATTTAGGCCTTTAATCCATTTTGTCTTTATTTCTGTATACAGTATGAAAATGTTCCGACCTCATTGTTTTACACATAGATGTATAGTTTTCCTAGTACCATTTGTTGAAGAGACTTTAATCTCTCCATTGTATATTCTTGCCTCCTTTGTAGTAGATTAATTGACCGAAAGTGTGTGGGTTTATTTCTGGGCTCACTATTCTATTCCATTGATTTATGTATCTGTTTTGGGGCCAGGCCCATGCTGTTTTGATTATTGTAGCTTTGTAGTATAATTTGGAGTCTGGGAGGGTAACATCTCTAGCTTTGTTCTTATTTTCTCAAGATTGCTTCAGCAATTCAGGGTCCTTCCTACTTCCATATGAATGTCAGGATTATTTGTTCAGTTCTGTGAAGTCACTTTAACAATATTAATTCATCTAATTGAAGAGCATGGGAGATCTTTCCATTTCCTTGTATCAGCTTCAATTTCCTTGAATGTTTTTATAGTTTTCAGTGTATAGGTCTCTCACCTCCAAGGTTAAGTTTCTTCCTAGGCATTATATTCTTTTTGATGTGATTTTAAATGGGATTGTTTTCTTGCTTTCTCTTTCTGATAGTTCAGCACTTGTATATAGAAAAGCAACAGATTTAGGTATATTAATCTCATATCCTGCAACTTTGCTGAATTCATTTATTAGTTCTAATAATTTTGGGTGGAGACTTTAGGGTTTTCTATACATAGTATATTGCCATCTGCAAATAGTGACAGTTTTACTTCTACTCTTCCGCTTTGGATGCCTTTCTTTTTCTTGTCTGATTGCTGTGAGTTAGACTTCCAATAGCATGTTAAATAGAAATGGTAAGAGTGGGCATCCCTGACTTTCTAATTTAGAGAAAAGGCTTTCAGCTTCTCACCATTGAGCATGATATTAGGTCTGGGTTTATAAAAATGTTCTTCATTATGCTGAGATATATTCCCTCTAATCCAACTTTGATAAGAGCTTTTTTTTTTTTTTTATCATGAATGGATGTTGAATTCTGCCAAATACGTTGAATTCTGCCAAATACGCTTTCTGTGTCTTGACACAGAAAGGATTTTTATCCCTCCATTTGTTAATGCGACATACCACACTGATTGATTTGCAAATTCTGAACTGTCCTTGTGTCCCTGGAATAAATCCTACTTCATCGTGGTGTATGGTTCTTTCTATACACTGTTGGTTACATTTGCTAGTATGTTGTTAAGGGTTTTTGCATGTATATTCAACAAAGATATTGGCCTCTAATTTTTTCTGGAGCATCTTTGTCTGGTTTTGCCATTAGGGTAATGGTTCTCTCAGAGAATGAGTTTGGGAGTGTCTCCTTCAATTTTTTTGGAGAGTTTGAGAAGGATAGATATTAGCTTTCCTTTATATGTTTGGTAGAATTTTCCTGTGAAGCCAAAATTTCCCTGTGAATTCCTAGACTTTTGTTTGCTAGCAGTTTTTAAAAAAATAACAAATTCTATGTCAGTACTAGTGATGGGTCTGTTCAAATTGTTTGTTTACTCCTAATACAATGTTAGCAGGTTTTGTTGGAAATTTGTCTGTTTCTATGTTGTCCAATTTGTTGGCATACAATTGTTCACAGAATTCACTGATGACTTTTCTATTTCTATGGCATAGGGCTTCCCTGGTGGCTCAGAGGTTAAAATGTCTGCCTGCAATGTGGAAGACCCGGGTTTGATCCCTGGGTTGGGAAGCTCCCCTGGAGAAGGAAATGGCAACCCACTCTAGTATTCTTGCCTGGAGAATCCCTTGGAGAGAGGAGCTTAGTAAGCTATAGTCCATGGGGTTGCAAAGAGTTGGACACGACTGAGCCACTTCACTTTCATGGCACTGGTTGTCATTTCTCCTCTTTCATTTATTTCCTTAGGTCCTCTCCCTTTTCTTCTTGGGGGACCTCATTAAAGGTTTATCGATTCTGTTTATCTTTTCAAAAAACCAGCTCATGGTTTCATTGATCTTTTCTATTTTTTTTGGTGGGGGAGGGACTCTTTTATTTGTTTCCTTTCTGATCCTATTTCTTTCCTTCTGCTGACTTTGGGGTTTTGTTTGTTCTTAACTTTCTATTCCTTTAGATGGCAGGTTAGTTTGTATTAGAGATTTTTCTTGTTTCTTGAGGAAGGCCTGTACTGCTATAAGCTTTCCTCTTAAGAGATGCTTTTGCAACATCCTAAAGATTTGGTAGTGCTGTTTCCACTGTTATTTTTCTCAAGGTACTTTCTCATTTCTTCTTTCATTTTATCATTGACCCACTGGATTTTCAGTAGCATATTGTTTAGTTGCTAAGTATTTGTGCTTGTCATGTTTTTCCGGCTGTAACTTGCTGTAATTATTTTCCAGTCATTATTGGAAAAGATGCTTGCTATAATTTTTATCCTATTAAATTTGTTTACACTTGTTTCCTGGCCTAGTATGTGATATATGCTGGAGAATGTTCCATGTACACTTGAAAGGAATGTGTATTCTGCTGGTTTTGGTTGGAGTGTGCTGCAGCTATCTAAAAAGTCCACATGGTTTTGTATGCCATTTAAGGTCATTGTTGCTTTAATAATTTTCTGTCTGGATGATCTGTCTGTTGAAGTAAGGGGTGTATTAACATCCCTTACTATTACTGTATTAATGATGTTATTGTCAGTTTCTCCACTTATGTCTTTTAATATTTGCTTTACATGTTCAGGTGCTCCTGTACTGAGAGCATATACATTAATGAGTACAGTATGCTTTACTTGTATTGGTTCTTATTTTATAAAATAATGCTCTTTTTTGGTCTATTGCTATAGCTTTAAAAAAAAATGAATTTTGTCTAAGTATTACTACTCCAGCTTTCTTGTCTTTTCCATTCATATGAAATACGAAATATCTTTTCCATGTCGTCACTTTCAGCCTGTGTGTCTTTAGTTCTGAAGTGAGTCTCTTATAGGCAGCATATCGGTGTTTTTGTTTTTTTAAATCCAATCAGCCATCCTATGTCTGTGGATTGGCACAGTTAGTCCAGTGATGTTTAAGGTAATTACTGAAAGGTGTGTACTCATTGCCATTTTATAATTCTTTTCTGGTTGTTTTTGTAGTTCTTCTCTTGTCATTTCTTCTTTTTCTGTTTCTTCTCTTGCAGTTTTATGATTATCTTTAGTAGCATCTTCTGCTCCTTTCTTTTTACTTTTTAAGTACCAATTATAGGTTTTTGATTTGTGGTTATCATGGGGTTCATATACATTGACCTACAACTACATCTACTTGTTTTAAGCTGTAGTCATTTAAGTTGAAACACATTCTAAAAGATTTATATTTTTTATCCCCCTCTCTGACATTTTCTGCTTTTGATGTCATATTTTACATTTTCATGTTATCCCTTAACTATTTATTTGTAGTTATAATAGCTACTTTTACAATTGTTTGTCTTTTTATTTTCATACTAGCTCAATTAAGGGGCTTCCCTGGTGGCTCAGAGGTTAAAGCGTCTGCCTGCAATGTGGGAGACCTGGGTTTGATCCCTGGGTCGGGAAGATCACCTAGAGAAGGAAATTCAGTCCCTACTATGTACTTTCTTAGTGGGATTTTCCTTTTCCTATAGATTCTTATTTATTTTCCGCTTAGAGAAAATTCTTTAATTATTTTAGGGTAGGTTTAATATGGATGAACTCTTTCAGTTTTTGCCTTCTGAGAAGTCCTTTCTCTCTTCTTTGACTCCAAATGATAATCTTGCTAAGTATCACAGGTTGCAAGTTATTCCCCTTTAGTACTTTGAATACATCATGTCACTGCTTTCTGTCCTATTTATGATCCTCCTTGCTTCCTGTACCTAGGTATCTGTTACTCTCTACAAGTTTGGGAAGTTTTCCACTATAATTTCATGAAATATTGAGTTTCAATTTCTCCCTCTCTTCTCCTTTTGGATTACCTATAATATTAATGTTGGTAAACTTAATTAATGTTATTCCAGAGCTCTCTTAAATTCTTTTCATTTAAACATTTTTTCTGCTCTGATCAGGTGTTTATTATTCTGTTTTCCAGATCACACAGTGTGCTATCCTTTCTAGTGTATTTTTTAATTTTAGTTGTTGAAGTCTTCATTTCTAACTGGGTCCTCTTTTATTTTCCAGTTTCTTGTTAAAAATTTTCACTGTGTTCATCTATTTTTCCCTAATCAAGTTAATATTTTTATACCATAAATGCTTTGAATTCTTTGTCTGATAAACAGTTTATTTCATTACATATTTCTCTTGGGTTTTCTCTTACTTCTTCAACTGAAACCAGTTCCTCTGCCTTTTTCATTATGCTTAACATTTTTGGCCTCTGTGTATTTTGGTGAAACACTTACCTATTACATTCTTGAAATGGTGTACTTAGGTGGGAGCATCCCTATACAAACTGTGTGTGCCCGGTGCCATTGGTGGCAGAGCTGGATTTTACATAGATGAAAGTCAGAAGTTTCCTCAGTGTGTGCCAGCAGCAATAGCCTTGGCAGTGGACGTGGCTGGAAATGGATAGGTTAGAGCTGAAGCTACTTGTGAGGCAGGACTTCCTCTCTCCTCAATGGATCTCAAATTGCTACAGCATGAGCCCTGAGATTCAGGCCTGAGCTGGCTCTGTTCTTGTTAAGCGTGTGCTTTCACTTCTCTAAGTACTGGAACATTTGTTCCAGAGTGGGGCTGTGCTGATGCAAGGCGGGGCTCATGTGGGTTCTTGGTTCATGTCGGCCTCAGACAGACATCTGAGCTGTCTCTGATCTGCTGACTGTGCAAGAATCTGCAACTGTTTCCCTTACTCTGCTCATAGGCAGCTGTGCGTCTGAGTCCCCTTCGTCCTTCTCCCTCCTCTGCTGCCTCCACCCTGATGTCCTGTACTGCAGGACAGACGGGGTCTGTGTGAACTCTCCATATATTGTGGCATGAGCTGTAATGAATCAGGTGTCATCAGAGTTCTGGTCTGCATCTGATGTACTCCTTAAGGAAGCACCACTGATGGCCACTGCTACCCCACCTAAACATCACCTCAGGACCAAGTCACCTTTGGTCAGAACCAAGTTCTGTTCCTAGGCATGGCAGCTCTTGGTCCAGTGGGGAGTTGCAACTGGAGGAAGCAGGGCTTGAGCATTTCTCCGCCAGGCCCAAATCATGCACCACTGAGGTGGTTAGGGAAACCGATCAGCCCCTAGAACAATCCTCTATCAGCCTTCTCCACTCTGCCTCAGGGGCAAGCCAGCTTATGAGTGTGTGTGTGCGTTTCTGTGTATGAGCGAGTGTGTACAGCATGCAAGCAGAGTCCAGGTTTCCCACAGCCTTCCTGTTAGTTCCAGCAGTTTTCCAATGAGCCAAGAAGGCTGGTCTCCCCAGTGTAGGATGCCAGGAGTGGGATGCCCAATCTGTGCTTTGAACTGCTCACTCCCCAGGGCAGGTCTCTGCCCGTGTAATCTCCCTTTTGCTCTGAGGATACTCCTGGTGGTAAGCGCTCCCAGTCTGATCACTTTTCTTTTCTTCCTGATTACGTGTGGATCTTTCTTACAGCCTTGGTTGTACAGGAGTCTTTCTGCCAGTTTTCAGTGAGAATCATTCCACATGTAGATGTGGAATTATCTACATGGGGGAAGGTAAGTTCCACATCCTCCTACTCTGCCACTGTGGCCAATCTTGAGTCTTTCAACACTCTTAAAGATGCTATTCCAGTGAACTCTGAAACAGCCATAATTTCTGACAAGAAAACCACAGTGATGCAAACTGTTGTTCTAATGTATGTAATGTTTTTTTTTTTTTTTTTCTGGCTGCTTTCATGATTTTCTCTTATATTTGGTTTATAGCAGTTTGTCTACAAATAAATAGGTGAAGTTTTATTCATATTACTCCCATTTAGGGTTCACAGAGCTCAGTGAATCTGTACATATATGTCTTTCACCAAATTTGGGAGATTTTCAAATCATTATTTCTAAAATATTTGTTCTGCTGCATTCCTTCTCTCTCCTTTCCGGAATTCCCATTACATGTATATTATACATTTTGGCTTTCCCCCAAGTCTCTGATGCATTTTTGATTAAAAATCCTTTTTCCTCTCTTCCTCAGGTTGGATTATCTCTGTTGACATAATTTCAAATTCACTGACTTATTTCTCTTTTATTTCCATTTTGCAACTAAAGCCACAGAGAGAATTTTTTAAAATTAAAGATATTATAATTTTTAGTTCTAGAATTTTCATTTTGGCTTTTGAAAAATATTTTCTATTTCTCTGCTAGGATTTCCTATCTTTTCATTTATTTCAATTGGCTTTTTCTTTTACCTACTGAGCACAGTTGTAAGAGTTGCTTGTAAGTTCTTTTATAGCAATTCCAACTAATAGATCATCTCATGATTGGGTTCTATTTATTATCTTTTTCCTTTCTAGATACTTCATAGATTAAAAAACTTCAGATAACACTCTAGACATTATAAATATCTTATTCTGGAGACTCTGAGTTTTGTTATATTTGCAAAATAATGTCGCTATTTTAACAGACAACTCATTAGATTAAAGCTGAAAACACTACCTCTCCTGTGTTCAGCAGCAACTCGACAAGTCTTTCAGCCTTAGCTTGAAGCTGCTTTAAGTCTGTTCCACGCATATGTGGTTCAGCATTCAGCTGGGCAGAGTCTAAACAGAAAATCTGTAGCTTCCTTTCTCTGATACTCTTCTTTCTGAGATTTCCTCCCTTAAGTTCCTGCGGCTGTGGCTGACCCAGACTCTGTACTTTGGTGTTCCAGCCCAGAATGCCTGAGTTTTTGTCAGTTTAGATGCCCTGCACCATGATTTGACTGCAGCCTGCCCTAAGGCTAAATGCCTTAAAAGCAGGAAACTCATGCAGTGCTGATGCCTTGTTCCAAGTTTCAATTCTTCTCCAAAACCTGCCAACATTTTGTTCACTTTCCAGAACCTTCAGGAGGTTGTTGTGTTTTGTTCAGAGTTTACAGTTGTTATCTGTAGAGTGGTCAGTCTGTTAAGACCTCACTCTGCCATATCAGAGTCTGTAATCTTCCACACTACTATTTTTTTTAAAGAGCAATATTTAAATTTCAAGATAGGTTTAGATTTTCAGGAAGGTTGCAAAGATAGTACAGAGAATCCCTATATACCTCTCACCCAGGTTTTGTTTCTTCTAATGTTATCCTCTCACATTATCATGGCACATCCATCAAACTAGGAAACCAATGTTGGTACATTACCATTAACTACACTACTGACTTCAGATTTCACCAGTGTTTCCATTAATGTCCTTTTCCTGTTTTCTATTGTAGGATACCACGTAGTAGATTTAGATATCATGTCTCCTTTTCTGTGCCTTTTTATGTTTTGTTTTGTTTTTTTTGATTGCGACAATTTTGAGGCTTATTGGTCAGGTACCTCTATAGAACATTCCTCAATTTGGGCTTATCTGACATTTTTCTTGTGATTATGGGTATTGGAGACTTTCTTGGGGCTCTGAGTATTGGAGACAAATACCACAGAAGCTCCTCAATACACTATCAAAGCATAGATGATGTCCACACAACATCACTAGGGATATTAACTTAGTCATTCAGTTAAAGTACTATACTTTTTGAGGAATTATTTTATAAATTATTCAATATTTTCCCTTTTACTTAAAAAAAGTTTTATGGAAACTCCTTGTTTAAAGATATAATGTAGTCTCACCCTTCACTTGAAATCCCTTCCTTTTAGCTGTAAACACCAGGAAGATTAAACAATATGAAATGACAACATTTAGAGAAGCTTGTCATGGAAAAGAAGACACATGGAGAATGATACAAATGTATGTTTCCTCTAAATAAATTCTTAAAATCCTGTGGTAGGTCAATAGTGCATAATAGAACTTAATGGCATGTCTTTCATTTATCAAAAGATTAACAGTTTCAAAAAAATAGTTATTTGGTTTTAAAATGATGCCTGAAGAATTGGATGGTAATGACGAAGTAGAAAGAAAAATGTGTGCTTGAAATAAAAACCAGCTCTGAACAAATACTGAACATGCAGTTGTTCAATATCATAAGTCTGAGTTTTTTAATGCTCACTCTGAACGGAAAAGTGTCAATTTAGCCTGTTCAGATAAGAGCACAAAGATTCTCTCTTCATGCATTCTCCAACTCCATCTCAGCCAAGGAATAAGTCTTAGGATACTGACTTTCATTCCTTGAATTCATAAATCTGGTTTTGATTGTCACACCTTTGTAGATACCAAGTTAGAACATGACGTGCAGTTAGGAACCACATTATTTCATTACATTAAATTTATTTCTATAAACTATTTTAAAAGAAAATCTTGGAGTATAAACCAGTTATTCAAGCTTAATTGGAGTCTTTTATAGAATTTGTTTCAGTAAAACATCTGTTTCAGTGGTTTAAAAAGCTAACTTGAAAACTCAATATATGCCTAAACATGAGGGAAGGGAATACTGGAGAGGGAGGTCCTAGAACTCTGATTACTGTTCCTCTTCCTTGGTGTTAGAGGTGTTTAAGTAGCCCCTTTAAAAAGTCATAGCTCAAACCAAGGTAAATGCTTTCAAGAGTTCTCAATATTTACCATTACCTTTCGCATCTTTTAATAAAACACTCTTTGGGAGAAAAATAAACCATACCAAAAGACAAATTATTGGCTTTAGAATACAAATGAACTTCTCTATAAAACAGAATAGATCAATCAGAACAAAATATTTTTCTTTAAAAAATTATGGGAACAAAACTGAATTATCTTTTTTTCCTCTCCATTCTGGAAATTACATAGCTGACTGTATTTCACAGTAGCAAACCCATGTGAATAATATAAGACAAGCTATGGTTCTCACCTGAAAGTGGCCACAAAGTTCACTGTGGGCCAGCCCAAGACAAAGGATTTCATGGCATTGGTGTTGCCTTCTCCCACTTCATCCACACAGCTTGCTGTCCACATGTCACTTAATTTTATTTTATTTTTTATCTTAAAGTTATTGTTATATCTAGAAAGAGAAAAACCAGATAGGATTTCTTGTTATTTCGTTTCTTAAATTTTATGAGAACTTCCATACATGTGATAAGAAGACAGTTTCACTAATCATGGGCAAAAAATGTCTTATTCATTGTTTTCACCTTCAGTGAATTGTAACAAGTTGGGTTACCTTGGCCTAAAATGGCCTTTGAAACATATGACACATTGGTCCTAATGCTTGCATTTATGGTAGCAAATAGCCATAAACTGGCAATTTTATTTTCTGTATGTTGATCATTGCATTTGGATCAAAAACCCAATTTTAAACTTATTGTTGTTATAAAAAAAAGTTAATTCATTTATTACTTATAACTTGTTTATTTCCAAAAACATACAAATGGCTGGGTAGAGATTAAACATAAACATTATTTATTAAAATATTTATAAAATTTCCACCTTATATGCACTAAAAATATAACCAGGAATTAGAGAAATTTACAATGCATTTCCAACTGAGTAGCTGTATGACTTTCTAGTCTTTACAAGCAAAGATTATTTTAAATTCCCTTAAAAAATTTTTTTTTCTTACCATCTCCCTTATATTGTGGCTAAAACTGAAAAAAACTATAGCCTAAAAACAGACCTTAAACTAAACTGGAAAAAAAAGAGGCCGGGAAGTATTATATTTAAAGTAGAGTTGATATAATTGATATTTATCTCTGGATACCCAGAAAGTGATCTACTTTTAAGTTGGCAATGAAACTGCTTTTTGAATTTCTATCTAATCCTCCTTACAACCCTGGTATTGAAACCATCATTCTCTTGACCTACTTTACAGATTTAATGCTTATAATGGACCTGAGACTTAAACAGTTAGAAGGCACTGGTTAAGGATAAAGAGAATGCCCTAGGAAACCTCAGTACTTTCTATCATTCAGAACCATTTACAGAAACACTAAAAGCTAAAATGAAAATCAAAGATACTTCATTTTCCTAAAACTCCTCATGGAATATTTAAAGCTAAAAATTTTCAGTAGAATTTATTAAATGAAACAGGATTTTTTAGGAGCCTTTACATGAATGAAAATCTAGATTCAAAGCCTCATCTATGCTTCCTGTAAGGCAAACAATGTAAATGTAATGGAAAAGTGCCTTGTGGCATAATGACTTCATTCTTTATTTCAATATTTTCCATCCTATTGCTATAAATCATTAGATTTTTTTAAGTAAAATCTTACTTTTTCTCTTAAAAATCTTACTTCTTGATGGCAGCTATTTAAGGTAATATAAAATTGAAACTATGAATCTTTTGGGAGGAACAGTATGTTTCTGTATCAGCCTCCATACATTTTGAGGTTTTTTTTTTTTTTTTTTAATGCAGGCCTCTCTTTATATTAGAAACATCAGATACCATGTGGGAACCTGTATATCCATTTGGAAAAATGTCATTCCAATAATGCCTTCCCTAGATCAATAAACTGCCAATTGTCTACTTCCTTATATTAATACAAAAAAAACAAGGAGCTATCTAAAAGTGTAAACAACACTTTCACTCTAATGGTCAATATTTATTGAGAACTTATCATTTACCAGTAATTGCTAACATGTTACACATATTAGTTTAATCCTAAAACAGTTTTATAGACAAGAAAATGTTGTCACAGGGAGACTAAGTAATTTGCTAAAAGTACAACAGATTAACTAGCAAAGCTAGAATCTGAACCTGAGCAGGGTTGACTCTTGAGCTTACTTCTGCTCATAACCATTATGTTTCTATAAAAAGTCCTGTGGACAAGGCCATTCTTACAAAGCACCTGGAGGGGATTGTGTCTCCATGAAGTTTTCTTCAGCTTTATTATCTTAAACCTTCAGTTCAGTTTAGTTGCTCAGTCCTGTTTAACTATGCAACCCCATGGACTGCAGCAAGCCAGGCTTCTCTGTCTATCACCAACTACTGGAGCTTACTCAAACTCATGCCTATCGAGTTTCCCTTAGGAAAAATCTATTGTGATAGGAATATTTAACATTGAGATCTACCTTCTAAGCAAATTAAGGGTACAGTACAGTATTGTTCATAGTATGACCCAACAATCCCACTGCTGGGCATACACACTGAGGAAACCAGAATTGAAGAGACACGTGCACCCCAATGTTTATCACAGCACTATTTATAATAGCCAGGACATGGAAGCAACCTAGATGTCCATCAACANTATGTCCTGCCATTCCCTCCTGGCTTGAAGAGTTTCTATTGAAAGATCAGCTGTTATCCTTATGGGAATCCCATTTGTGTTTTTAATATTTGTTCTTTGTGTTTGATCTTTGTTAATTTGATTAATATGTATCTTGGGGTGTTTTGCCTTGGGTTTATCCTGTTTGGGATTCTCTGGGTTTCTTGGGCTTGGGTAATTATTTCCTTCCCCATTTTAGGGAAGTTTTCAATTACTATCTTCTCAAGTATTTTCTCATGGTCTTTCTTTTTGTCTTCTTCTTTTGGGACTCCTATGACTCAAATGTTGGGGCATTTAACATTGTTCCAGAGGTCTCTGAGATTGTCCTCATTTCTTTTGTTTTTCTTTTTTCCTCTCTGATTCACTTATTTCTACCATTCTATCTCTACCTCACTAATCCTATCTTCTGCCTCCAGTTATTCTACTGTTGGTTCCCTCCAGAGTGTTTTTGATCTCATTTATTGCATTATTCATTATATATGGACTCTTTTATTTCTTCTAGGTTCTTGTTAAACCTTTCTTGCATCTTCTCAATCCTTGTCTACAGGCTATTTATCTGTGATTCCATTTTGTCATCAAGATTTTGGATCATTTTCACTATCACTATTTGGAATTCTTTATCAGGTAGATTTCCTATCTCTTCCTCTTTTGTTTGGTTTGGTGGGCATTTATCTTGTTCCTTTACCTGCTGGCTAGTCCTGTCTCTTCATCTTGTTTATATTGCTGTGTTTGGGGTGGCCTTTCTGTATTCTGGCAGTTTGTGGAGTTCTCTTTATTGTGGAGTTTTCTTGCTGTGGGTGGGGTTGTATGGGTGGTTTGTCAAGGTTTCCTGGTTAGGGAAGCTTGTGTCAGTACTCTGGTGGGTGGAGCTGGATTTCTTCTCTCTGGAGTGCAGTGAAGTCTCCAGTAATGAATTATGAGATGTCAGTGGGTTTGGAGTGACTTTGCATAGCCTGTATATTGAAGCTCAGGGCTATGTTCTTGTGCTGCTGGAGAATTTGCATGGTATGTCTTACTCTGGAACTTATTGGCCCTTGGGTGGTGTTTTGTTTCAGTGTAGGTATGGAGGCGTTTGATAAGCTCCTGTCGATTAATGTTCCCTGGATTCAGGAGTTCTCTGGTGTTCTCAGGATTTTGACTTAAGCCTCCTGCTTCTGGTTTTAAGTCTTAGATTTTACACTAGCCTCAAGACTTCTCCATCTATACAGCACCATTGATAAAACATCTCCTTTTGAAGACAATGGGCTGCTTTTCTGGGTGCCTGATGTCCTCTGCTGGCATTCAGAAGTTGTTTTGTGGAATTTACTCAGTGTTCAAACGTTCTTTTGATGAATTTGTGGGGGAGAAAGTGGTCTCCCACTTCTATTCCTCCACCATCTAGGATCACCCCCTGTACCTACTTATTTTAATCTATAGTCATTCGAGTGTAAACACACTCTAAAATATCTATATTTTTCTTCTTTCCCCACACTTTGTTTTTGATGTCATCGTTTACAAGCTCATATTTTCCCTTAACTGTTTATTTTAAAAAATTAATTTATTTAAATTTGAGGCTAATTATTTTATAATATTGTGGTTTCTGCCATACATTGACACACACCAGCCACAGATGCACATGTGTCCTCCCATCCTGAACCCCCTTCTCACCTCCCTCCCCACTCCATCCCTCTGGATTGTCCCAGAGCACCAGTTTTGAGTGCCCTGTTTCATGCATTGAACTTACACTGGTCCTCTATGTTACATATGGTAATATACATGTTTCAATGCTATTCTCTCAAATCATCCCACCCTCACCTTCTCCCACATAGTCCAAAATCTGTTCTTTACATCTGTGTCTCTTTTGCTGCCTTGCATATAGGGTTATTACCATCTTTCTAAATTCCATATATATGTGTCAATACACTGCATTGGTGTTTCTCTTTCTGACTTACTTCACTCTGTATAAGCTCCAATTTTGTCCCTCTCATTTGAACTGACTCAAATGTGTTTTTTTAAATAGCTGAGTAATATTCCATTGTGTATATGTGCCACAGCTTCTTTACCCATTCATCTGCTGATGGACATCTAGGTTGCTTCCATGTCCTAGCTATTGTAAACAGTGATGCGATGAACATTGGGATACATATATTTCTTTCAATTCCAGTTTCCTCAGTGCATATGCCTAGCAGTGGGATTGCTGGGTCGTATGGCAGTTCTATTTCCAGTTTTTTCACCTTAATTGTTTATTTCAGTTATACTTGATTTTTATAATTTTTGCCCTTTAGACTAAGTCACTGATCCACAGTCTTTACTGTATATTTTCCTTCACTTGTTGTATATTTCCTTTTCCATAATTTGTTACATCTTACTATGGTACTTTCTTTTCTACTAAGGGAAGACTTTTTAACATGTTTCAGGGTCAAGTTAGTATTGGTGAACTCTTAGTTTTTGCTTGCCTGAGTTCTTTGTCTTTTCTTCAATTCTGAATGACCATCTTACATATTCTAGGTTACAGGTTTTTCCCTCTGAGCACTTTAACTGTATCATGCCACTCTGTTCTAGCCTGTAAAATTTCTGTAGAAAAAAATCAGGTGATAGCCTTATGGGGTCCCCTTGTATGTGACACTTTGTTTTTCTCTTGATGCCTTATTTTTGCCATTTTAATGTAACATGTCTTAGTGTGAGTCTCTTTGGTTTCATCTTATTTGGGACTCTGCTTCTTGTACCTGTTTATCTGTTTCCTTCTTCAGGTTTGAGAAGTTTTCAGCCATAATTTCCATAAATACATATTTGGCCCCTTTCTGTCTTTTCCTTGGAACCACCATAATGCAAATGTTACTATGCTTGCTGTTTTCCCACAGTTTCTTTTAAATGTCACTATTTTCTAATTTTTTTTTCTTTTTGATTGATGATTTTCATTATTCTATTTTCAAGATCACTAATGCCTTCTTTTGTATCATAGTCTTCTGTTAATTCCTTGTAGTCTGTTTTTCATTTCAGTTATTGTATTCTTAAACTCTGACCAGTATTATTTACATTTCCCACTTCCTTGTCAAAATTCACACTGTGTTTATCTATCCTCTAGTTGTTTTTTAAAAGTTTTATACAAAGAATATTGAACAGCCAGTGGAAGGGGTATCCAAAGACCATCCACCATGTATCAATAAGTCAACCCACTCCCCTGACACTCAGATGCCCCTCAGAGAGCAGCTCGAAGAGGAAGACCAGAAGCTTATGAATCAAAAATCAAGGCTGAGTATTACCAAGATAGATAAATGTAAAAACATCAAGTTGTACTGTTTAATTCACTTTTAGACCAAAAGTGAATTTAGTGGGAGGTGAGAGGGAGGTTCACGAAGGAGGGGACATATGGATACCTATGGTTGATTCATGCTGATGTATGGCAGAAACTAACACAATATTGTAAAGCAATTATACTCCAATTAAAAACAAAAATAAGTAAAACATTAAAAAAAGTTTTTTCTTGTTCTTTTGTTTGAAACAAATTCTTCTTTCTTTTCATTTTGGTTAACTTTCTGTCTCTATGAAACGTGGTGAATAATTACATATCCCAGTCTTGAAGATGTGTCCTTGTGTGGGAGAATCACTGTTCAAGCCTATTCAAGTCAGTGTATTCCCAGTGGCTTTGGTGGGTGAGCTGGATCTCAACTGAGCACGAGTCGTATCATCCTCCTGGGTGTGTTGGCATCTATCACCTTGGAAAAAGGTAGGGCTGGAAATGGAGGAGCTAAAGCCAGAGCCAAGTGTGATCTGGGCTTTTACTATGATCAGTGGCCATCACCATCCTACTGGTGGCAGGGTCAGGTCCAAAGTGCTGGGGCAGAAACCCTGAAAGTCAGATATACGCTTGTTCTGTTCCCTCTAAGTATGTATTCTCCCCTCTCCTAGCCATGGTACCTTCACTGCAGAGGGGAGTAGGAATGCAGAAAGAGGGGTTTACAGCAGGCAGCTGGTGCAACTAGGGCATGCACTGGGATTGCTCCAGCATGCCAGTCAGATCTGCAGACAGCTCCTGATCCACTGCCTTCCATGAGTGCCAGGAATAAATGTCCCTGCCACATTTAACTGCAGTGCTGGGTCTGAGTTGCTCTGTCCCTCACAAGTGCACACTTGCCTTGGCCATATTAGCCTATATCCTAGTTGGTATTTGCACAGGAGCTGGAGGCAATGCTGAGGTATCCATTACTGTCAGAGCCCTAGGTAGTTTTAATCTGCTTCCTCTGCCTTGTTCTGAGAGTAATCAAGAGCGTGTCCATGTTCTTCACAGATGGGAGTCTCAGTCTCTTACACCCTCCAGTCAGTCAGTGGTTTTCAAACCAGCTGAGGGGACTTATCTTCCTGGTGCTGGCTGGTGTGCCCAGTATGTGGTCCACACTCCTTAATCCTCAGGAAGGATATGCAAGCCCATGATTTACTCCGCCTCTTCTCTGTACATTCCTAGGGATGTGTGTCCTGACTTCATTGCTTTCCCTCCCTTCCTTTATGATTCTTGTGGATCTTTCTTCATAGCCTTGGTTGCCAAACGGTCTTTCTGCTGGTCTCCAAGTACTTTTCAGTGAGAATTCCTTCACATTAAGATGTACTTTTTCATGTGTTAATGGGGGTAGGTGAGCTCAGCATCTTTCTAATCCACAATCTTTATTACCTCCCCATTCACATCTTATTTATGACATAGCATAACTTAAATGTGAGGGTACAGATAGTAGAAAAAAGCCAACTCTTCTCCAGTTGATGAGATACTAGATTTGATAAACTACTATTTTATGATATTTCATAAACAATGAGAAAGGGATTAGAGTAAGGTATAGCTTTCATATTCTAGGTTGGATGTTAATTGCACTGGCACTTAGTATTGAGTAAATATGAATTCTTTTGGATACCTCTAACGTATATGAGAAGAGAAGCAAAAGGCAAAGGAGAAAAGGAAAGATATATCCCTCTGGATGCAGAATTCCAAAGAATAGCAAGGAGAGATAAAGCTTTCTTAAATGATCAATGCAAAGAAATACAGGAAAACAATAGAATCGGAAAGACTAGAGATATCTTCAAAAAATTAGAGACACTAAGGGAAAATTTCATGCAAAGATGGACACAATAAAGGACAGAGATGATATGGACCTAACAGAAGAGGCAGATATTAAGAAGAGGTGGCAAGAATACACAGAAGAACTATACAAAAAGATCTTCATGACCCAGATAATCATGATGGTGTGATCACTCACCTAGAGCCAGACATCCTGGATGCAAAGTTAAGTGGGCTTTAGGAAGGATCACTACAAACAAAGCTACTGGAGGTGATGGAATTCTAGTTGAGCTACTTCAAATCCTAAAAGATGATGCTGTTAAAGTGTAGCACTCAATATGCCAGAAAATTTAGAAAACTCAGCAGTGGCCACAGGACTGGAAAAGGTCAGTTTTCATTCCATCCCAAAGAAAGGAAACACCAAAGAATTCCCAAACTACCACACAATTGCACTCATCTTACATGGTAGCAAAGTAATGCTGAAAATTCTCTAAGCTAGGCTTCAACAGTACATGAATTGAGAACTTCCAGATGTTCAAGCTGGATTTAGAAAAGGCAGAGGAACCAGAGATCAAATTGCCAACATCTGCTGGATCACTGAAAAACAGGAGAGTTCAGAAAAACATCTACTTCTGCTTTATTGACTATGCCAGTGTCTTTGACTGTGTGGATCACAACAAACTGTGGAAAATTCTTCAAGAGATGGGAATACCAGACCACCTTGCCTGCCTCCTGAGAAATCTGTATGCAGGTCAAGAAGCAAGTTAGAACTGGACATGGAACAATAGACTGGTTCCAAATTGGGAAAAAAGTACGCCAAGGCTATAAATTGTCACTGTGCTTATTTAAGTCATATGCAGAGTACATCATGAGAAATGCCAGGCTGGATGAAGCGCAAGCTGGAATCAAGATTGCTGGGAGAAATATCAATAACTTCAGATACGCAAATGACACTACTCTTATAGCAGAAAGTGAAGAGGAACTATAAGAGTCTCTTGATCAAGAGGAGAGTGAAAAAGTTGACTTAAAACTCAACATTCAAAAAATGAAGATCATGGCATTTGGTCCCATCAATCACTTCATGGAAAATAGATGGGGAAACAATGGAAACAGTACCGACTTTATTTTGGGGGGTCCAAAATCACTGCAGATAGTGAAGGCAGCCATGAAATTAAAAGACGCTTGCTCCTTGGAAGAAAAGCTGCAGCAAACCTAGACAGCCTATTAGAAAGCAGAGACATTACTCTGCCAACAAAGGTCCATCTAGTCAAGGCTATGGCTTTTCCAGTAGTCATGTGTGGATGTGAGAGTTGGACTAAAAAGAAAGCTGAGTGCCAAAGAACTGATGCTTTTGAACTGTGGTATTGGAGAAGACTCTTGGAGCGTCCCTTAGACTGCAAGGAGATCCAACCAGTCCATCCTAAAGGAAATCAATCCTGTGTATTTTGGAAGTACTGATGTTGACTCTGAAGCTCCAATACTTTGGCCACCTGATGCAAAAAACTGACTCATTAGAAAAGACCCTGATGCTGTAAAAGACTGAAGGCAGGGGAAAAGGAGACAACAGAGGATAAGATGGTAGGATGGCTTCACTGACTAAATGGACATGAATTTGAGCAAGATCTGGGAGTTGGCAAAGGATGGGAAGCCTGGCATGCTACAGTCCATGGGGTCATAAAGAGTTGGACACAAGTGAGCAACTGAACTGAACTGAAAGTATATTCAAATATGTCTGCATCCTTTTTTTAACTGCCATTTCTCTAGATAAAGCCTCCATTATCTCTCATCAGGACTACTACAATAACCTCCAGTCCAGTCTCCTTGCNCTTGTATATTTTTGAGATTAATTCTTTGTCAGTTGCTTCATTTGCCTTTATTATCTCCCATTCTGAAGGCTGTCTTTTCACCTTGCTTATAGTTTCCTTTGTTGTGCAGAAGCTTTTAATTTTAATTAGGTCCCATTTGTTTATTTTTGCTTTTATTTCCAATATTCTAAAAGGTGACTACAGATTTTTTTATCAAATAGTAGTTTCAGTGATAGACAATTCTGTTATTTTCTGTTGACCAATCATGATATAATGGTATTAAAATGAGTAATATAATCACAATAGTAAAACATGTTTATCAGTTTTTACAACCATTAGCCAGATAAAAAATAAAAGATAATTACAATCAAAAGCCATACTGGAAACATGGTTACTCTAACAATATAAAACAATTACATATTTTTTGGGATTAAATAGAGTGATATCATAAGTGGAATGTATACACACATGTTTTCATCCACCCAGCCAGTCTATGTCTTTTGGTTGCTGCATCTAATCTATTTTCATTTAAGGTAATGATGAATATATATGATTCTATTACCATTTTTAAATTGTTTTGGGTTTATTTTTCCTTCTTTTGTGTTTAGAGATGTTCCTTTAGCATTTCTTGTAAGGCTGGCTTCGTGGTGTTAAATTCTCTTAACTTTTGCTTGTCTGGAGAATTTTTGATTTTTCTGTCAAATCTGAACAAAAGTCTTTCTTGGTAGACTGTAAGTTATTCCTTTGCTAAACCGCTGCTGCTAAGTCACTTCAGTCGTGTCCGACTCTGTGCTACCCCACATACGGCAGCCCACCAGACTCANTTAACTTTTGCTTGTCTGGAGAATTTTTGATTTTTCTGTCAAATCTGAACAAAAGTCTTTCTTGGTAGACTGTAAGTTATTCCTTTGCTAAACCGCTGCTGCTAAGTCACTTCAGTCGTGTCCGACTCTGTGCTACCCCACATACGGCAGCCCACCAGACTCACCCGTCCCTTGGATTCTCCAGGCAAGAACACTGGAGTGGGTCGCCATTTCCTTCTCCAATGCATGAAAGTGAGTAGTGAAAGTGAAGTTGCTCAGTCATATCCAACTCTTAGCGACCCCATGGACTGCAGCCCACCAGGCTCCTCCGTCCATAAGATTTTCCAGGCAAGAGTACTGGAGTGGGGTGCCACTGCCTTCTTTACATCACTTTAAATATATCATAACTTTCCCTTCTTGCTTGTAGAGTTTCTGTTGAGAAATCAGCTGATAACCTTATGGTGGTATGTTATTTTTAATTTTCCCTTGTTGCTTTTAATGTTCTATCATCTGTGTCTTTAATTTCTGTCAGCTTAATTACTATTAATATGTGTCTTGGTGTGTTCCTCCTTGGGTTTGTCCTGTCTAGGACTGTCCATGCTTCCTGGACTTGGACGACTATTTCCTTTCCCATGTTAAGAGAAGTTTTCAGCTACTATCTCTTTAAATATTTTTTCAGGTCCTATCTAGATTTTCTCTCAGGGCAAGAGCTCTGAGCCCCACATCAGGTTCCCTGGCCCAGAGGTCTTGTGCCAGAGAGATGAGCCCCCAGAACATTTGACATTGAAGGCCAGTTGGCTTAATTTCAGTATAACCACAGGACTGGGGGAAACAGAGACTTCACTCTTAAAGGGCACATCCCAAATCTTACACATAACAGGACCCAAGGAAAAAAGGAGTAATCTGATAAGTCTGGGACAGACCTACCTGCTGGTCTTGGAGAGTCTCCCATATAGGCAACGGGTGGATATGGCTCGCTGTGGAGAAGGAGACTGTAGCAGCAAGCATTCTCGGGAGGTTCTCCTACTATGTGTAAGCTGGGGCTGGCAGGTGCCCGTGCTGGGATCTTTCCTCTAGCTCAGTGCCAAGATAGAGCCCAACAGCTTGTAGGTGTAGTGCTGGGACACGAAAGGCCAAGCAACTAACTGGGTGGCGACACAGCTCCACCTACCAGCAGACAAGCCCTCTTGAGTCCACAGCGGTCTCCAGACATGCCTCTAGACGTGGCTCTGCCCACCAGAGGGCCCCAGACACAGCCTTATCTACCAGTGGGCAGGATCCAGCTCCAGAAACCCCTGGGAACCTCCTGCCCTATAGGAAACCTGTGCCAGCCTCTAGACCAACGTCACCCAACAAGAGGCAGAAACAAGAAAACCACTAACCTACAGCCTGCCCACAGCATGCCAGACCTCGCCCCAAGATGAGCTGGGCTTTGGCCCTGCCCACCAGCAGACTAACAAGCTTTGAGATACCCTGGACCTCATACCCAACTATATCAAGAACCCTCTTTCCCAACCAGTGACCAGACAGCAAATCTAGGATCCCTGGACTCTATAACCAGATTCCAGGACCCAGTCTTGACTGGAAGTAGTCCAGTACTAACCCTAGGACCTGGTTACACCCACCAGTGGTCAGGTAACCGATCTGGAATCTTCTGGACACTGACTCCACAAACTGGTGAGCCAGCAGAAGCCCCAGGGCTTGAACCCAGGTCTCTTGCATTGCAGGTGGATTCTTTATGCCAACTGAACCACCATGGAAACCCTAAACAGAGATGAAGAATATAATAACTGAAAGAAAAATATACTAGAAGGAATCAACAGGAGACAAAGTGATATAGAAGAATGAATAAGCAAACTATCAGCCAGAACAGTGGAAATTACTGATGCTGAACAGAGAAAAAAGAATGAAAATAAACGAGGACAATTTAAGAGAGCTCTTGGCAAACATAAAGTGCACTAGAATTCCCATGATAGGGGTCCCAGACGGAGGAGAGAGAGAGAAAGGGACAGAGAACATATTTGGAGACATAAAACCTTGAAAACACTCCTAACTTGAGAAAAGAAACAGACATCCAAGTCCAAGAGGTACAGAGAATCCTGTACAGGAAATAGAGGATCAACCCAAAGGGGACAACACCAAGACACACTGCAATTAAAATTGCTAAAAATAAAGACCCGAGTGAATACTTATTAAAAGCAACAAGGGAAAAGCAATAACATATCTACAAAGGAACTCTTAAGGCAATCAGCTTGACTTTTCAGCACAGAATCTGCAAACCAGAAGGAAGTAACATGACATATTTTCAATGACGAAAAAGAAAAACCTACAACCACGGAATTACCCAGCAAAACTTTCCTTCAGATTTGGAAGACAGATTAAAAAGTCCTACAGAGAAGTAAAAGCTGAAAGAGTTCAGCATCACCAAACCAACTTTATAAGCAATATTAAAGGGATTTCTCTAAGTAGACAAGGCCACAACTAGAAATATGAAAATCATGAAAGGAAAAATTTCACTGGTAAAGGCAAATATTCAGTAAGGGTAGTAGGCCCATCACATATAAAGACGGAAGGTTAAAGAAAAAAAGTAGCAAAATCACCTATATACAGAGTAGGTAGTTAAGGCGCACACGAAAGGCTGTAAAATATAATGTCCCAGTCAATAAACGTGTGCTCAGTTGTTTCAGTCGTGTCCGACTCTTTGAGACCTCATGAGCATAGCCAGGCAGGCTCCTCTGTCCATGGGATTTCCCCAGAAAGAATACTGGAGTGGGTTTCCATGCCCTCTTCTAGTGGATCTTCCCAACCCAGAGATTGAATCCATGTCTCCTGTGTCTCCTGCCATGCAAGCAGATTCTTCACCACTGGGCCCCTGGGGAAGCCGCTCATAAACATGGGGGCACAGGTAAAAATGCAGCGTTGTTAAATTGCTTTCAAACTTAAAAGATCAGTAACTTCTGCTGTTTTTCAGTCATCCAGTTGCGTCTGACTCTTTGCGACCCCATGGACTGCCGCATGCTAGGCCTCCCTGTCCCTCACCATCTCCTGAAATTTGCCCAAATTCATGTCCATTGCACTGGTAATGCCACCCAGCTATCTTATCCTCTGACACCCTTTCATCCTTCTGCCTTCAATCCTTCCCAGCACTAGGGGCTTTTCCAAAGAGTCAGCTATTAAGATCAGATGACTGAAATACTGGAGTTTCAGCTTCAGTATCAGTCCTTTCAATGAGTAGTCAGGGTTGATTTCCCTTAAGAATGATTGGTTTGATCTCCTTGCTCTCCAAGGAACTCTCAGGAATCTTTTCCAGCACCACAGTTTGAAGGTGCTCTACCTTCTTTACAGTCCAGCCCCTACAACTGTACATGACCACTGGGAAGAACATAGCCTAGACTATATGGATCTTTGTTGGCAGAGTAATGTCTCTGCTTTTCAAAATACTCCCAGGTTTGTCGAAGCTTTTCTGCCAAGAAGTAAATGTCTTCTGGTTTCATGGCTGCAGTCACTACCCATACTGATTTTACAGACCAAGAAGAGGAGAAACCTGTTACTACTTCCATCTTATTCTCCTCTATTTGCTGAAGAAATGGGGTGGGATGCCCTGATCTTAGTCTTTTAATATTTAATTTTAAGCCAGCTCTTTCACTCTCCTCCTTCAAGAGGCTCTTTAGTTTCTCTTCACTTCCTGCCATTAGAGTGGTATTATCTGCATATCTGAGGTGGTTATCTGAGGTGGTTGATGTGTCTGTGTATCTTGATTCCAGCTTGTAACCCATCCAGCCTGGTATTTCTCATGATGTGCTCAGTGTACAGATTAGACAAACAGGGTGACAGAAGACAGCCCTGTCATACTCTTTTCTCAATCTTGAACCAATCCGTTTCTTTTAAATAATCAAATATATGTATAGCTATATAAAAACCTCATGGTAACCATAAACCAACAATCTGTAATAGACATGTGCCCTAAGAAGAAAAAGGAATCCTAATATAACATTAAAGAGTCATCAAGTCACAGGTGAAGAGAATAAAAGAAGACCTAGACTAACAGCTCCAAAACAACTAACAAAATGGCAATAAGAACATATATATCAATATTTACCTTAAATGTAAATAGACTAAACTCTCCAATCAAAAGGCAGAGTGGCTGAATAAATACAAAATCCAGACCTAAATATATGCTGCCAACAAGAGATTCATTTCATATCTGAAGACACACACAGAGTGAAAGTGAGGATATGAAAAAAAAATAGTCCAAGGAAATGGAAATCAAAAGAAACCCATGGTAGCAGGTCTTAGTGAAGTGAAAGTCACTCAGTTGTCTTTGCAACCCCATGACAGTCCATGGACTTCTCCAGGCCAGAATACTGGAGTGGGTAGCCTGTCCCTTCTCCAGGGGATCTTCCCGACCCAGGAATTGAACTGGGGTCTCCCACATCGCAGGCGGATTCTTACCAACTGAGCTATCAGGAAAGCCCCAGCATGTCTTATATCTGATACAATAGACTATATCGTAAAGACCACTGAGGATGGATACTACATAACAATCAAGGTATCAATCCAGGAAAAATATTGAACAACTGTAAATATATATGCACCCAACATTGGAGCACCTAAGTACATGAAACAAATACTAACTGGCATAAATGGAGAAATTGACAGTCACACAGTAATAATAGGGGACTCTAACACACCACTTATATCAATGTACAGATCATCCAGAAAGAAAATCAATAAGGAAGACTGGGCTTAAATGAAATATTAGAACAGAAGAACTTAATTGGTATATATAAAGCACTCTATCTGGAGACAGAAGAATGCATATTCTTTACAAGTGCACACAGAACATTTTCTGGGATAAATCACATGTGAAGCTAAAATTAAGCCTTGTAAATTTAAGAAAACTGAAATCAGATCAAGCATCTTTTTTGACCACAACACTGTAAGACTGAAATCAATTACAAGAAAAAAAAGAAAAAAAAAAACCCACAAACATGTGCAGACCAGACAACATACTACTAGACAATCAATGAATCACTGAAGAAATTGAAGAAAAATTTTAAAAAGTTCTACAGACAAATGAAAACAAAAGAACAAAGATCCAAAAACCAATGGAAAGCCACAAAAGCAATTCTAAGTGGGAATTTTATAGTAATACAAGCTCACCTCAGGAAACAAGAAAACTTTCAAATAAACAACCTAACCTTACACCTAGAAGTAGAAGAATAAAAAACATCCCAAAGTTAGTAAAAGGGAAGAAATTATAAACATCAGCAATGAAATAAGTAATAGAAAAAACAATAGTAGAAAAGCTCAAAGAAACTAAAAGCTGGTTCTTAGTAAAGATAAACAAAATTGATAAACATTTAGCCAGACACTTAAGAAAAAAGGGAGAGGGTCCAAATCAATAAAATCAGAAATGAAAAATAAGTTAAAACTGATACCACAGAAATTCAGAGAATTATAAGACACAACTACAAACAACTATACGCTGAAAATGGACAACCTAGATGATATGGAAAATTCCTAGAAAAGCAAATCTCCCAAGAGTGAACCAAGAAGAAATACAAAATTTGAACAGACCAATTACCAGTACTCATCTCACATGCTAGCAAAGTAATGCTCAAAATTCTCCAAGCATGGCTTCAATAGTACATGAACTGAGAACTTCCAGATGTACAAGCTAGATTTAGAAAAGGCATAGGAATCAGAGATCAAACTGCCAACATCCACTGCATCATAGAAAAAGCAAGAGAATTCCAGGAAAACATCTACTTCTGCTTTATTGACTACACAAAAACCTTTGATTGTGTGGATCACAACAAACTGTGGAAAATTTTTTAAGAGATGGGAATACCAGACCACCTTGCTTACCTCCTAAGAAATCTATATGCACGTCAAGAAGCAACAGTTAGAAGTGGACATGGAACAATGGACCTGTTCAAAACTGGGAAAGGAGTATGTCAAGGCTGTATATTGTAACCTTGCTTATTTAACTTACATGCAGACTACACCATGTGAAATGCCAGGCTGGATGAAGCACAAGTGGGCATCAAGATTTCCAGGAGAAATATCAGTAACCTCAGACATGCAGATGACACCACCCTTACGGCAGAAAGCAAAGAGGCACTACAGAGACTCTTGTTGAAAGTGAAAGAGGAGAGGCAGTCCTAAGATGGTGGAGGAATAGGATGGGGAGACCACTTTCTCCCTCACAAATTCATCAAAAGAACATTTCAATGCTGAGTAAATTCCACAAAACAACTTCTGAATGCTGGCATAGAACATCAGGCACCCAGAAAAGCAGATCATTGTCTTCAAAAACAGGTAGGAAAAAATATAAAAGACAAAAAAAGAGACAAAGGAGGTAGGGAGGGAGCTCTGTCCTGGGAAGGGAGTCCCATCCCAGGAAGGGAGTCTTAAGAAGAGAGGTTTCCAAACACCAGGAAACACTCTCGCTGCCAAGTCTGTGGCGAGCCTTGGAAGCACAGAGGGCAACATAACAGGGAGGAAAAATAAATAAATAATTAAACCCAACAGATTATGAGCCCAATGGTAACTCCCCCAGCAGAGAAGCAGCACAGACGCCTGCATCCACCACTAACAAGTGGGGGCTGGGCAGGGAGGCATGGGCTGCAGTGCTTTTTAAGAATCGGGCCAGAATGCCCCAAGCATAACCAGAGCGAACTAATTTGGGCTAGCAAACCGGACTGTGGGATAGCTACCCCGCGAAAAGCTCTGACATAAGACACCACCAGGACCATGCACAGAACAAAGGACGGAACAGAAATAGCTGGCTGCAGACCATCCCCCTCCTGTGACAGGCAGCCAGAGCTGTAAGGGGTGGAAGGGGGCAATCGCAGCCCTAGAGAGACATTACCTACCAAAATGCAAGCAGGCTTCTTTGCTAACTAAGACTTCTTGGGGTTCTGGACAGTCAACATCCCCTGAGAAGGGACACCAGCGGTACACCCAGAAAACTGAGCAGCAGAGACGGGAAAGGCAATAAGTCGCAGCGACTGTGCTCGCCAAACACCTGAGCTACTCAGACCTGGGAAGGGCACAAAACGCAGGCCAAACCGAATCTGCACCTCTGAGGGGCTACCTGAGTGCCGAGCCTGAGCGGCTTAGACTGGGGAGGTGCTTGCAGCCTAGGGCTGGCTTCAGACAGTTCCCAGCAGAGCAACGTAGAGCCTGAGCGGTGTGCACCGTGAGCAGGGGCAGGCCCAGTGTGGCTGAGACACTGTGAGCACACACCAGTGTTATTTGTTTGCAGCATCCCTTCCTCCCCACAGCACAACTGAACAAGTGAGCCTAAAAAAAAAAGTGTCCACCACCGCCCTTCCTTGTGTCAGGGTGGAAATCAGACACTGAACAGACCAGCAAACAGAAGAAGCTAAACAGAGGGAAAAACCTTGGAAGTGACCCCAAGTTTCTCTGGCCCACAACACCAGAGAAACTCCCAGGTATATCCTTACTATTTTTACGATCATTCCTTTTTTTTTTTTTTTTTTGATGTTCTTGTGTGATTGTTTTTTCTTTTCTTTTTTTTTTAACTTAAAAAAATTCTTTAAAAAAATTAAGTTCTCTATTTCTCCTTTAATTTTTATTTTTATAAAACTACAATTACTTTTCGAAAAAAAAGGTCCTATTTTTAAAGCAAACGCCGTATGTATTTTTTTTGTGGTTGTTGTTGTTTTTTAATAATTCTTGTGGCTTTTTTTTTTCTTCTTCTTTTCTTTAATATTGTATTTTTGAAAATCCAACCTCTACTCTAGATTTTTAATCTTTGCTTTTTGGTATTTGTTGTCAGTTTTGTACATTTAAAAACCCAATCATCAGTACCCAATTTTACCTGAGAGTGAGATCACTGGCTTGACCACTCTCCTCCTTTGGACTCTCCTTTTTCTCCACCAGGTGGCCTCTGTCTCTTCCCTCCCCCTTCTCTTCCCTACCCAACTCTGTGAATATCCTTGTGTTCCATATGTGGAGAACACTTAGGGAACTGGTTACTGGCTGGATCTGTCTCTCTCCTTTTCATTTCCCTCTTTTGTCCTCCTGCCACCTCTGTCTACTTCCTCCCTCTCCTTTTCCCTGTATAACTCCATGAAAATCTCTGAGCGGTCCAGACTGTGGAGCACACATAAGGAAGTGATTACTGGCTAGCCTGCTCTCTCCTCTTTTGATCCCACCTCATCTCATTCCAGTCACCTCTAACTACCGCCTCCCTCTTCTCTTCTCCATGTAACTCAGTGAACCTTTCTGGGTGTCCCTCAAAGTGGACAAACTTTTCATCTTTAACCTAGATGTTTTATCATCGGTGCCGTGTAGATGGAGAAGTCTTGAGACTACTGTAAAAATAAAACTGAAAACCAGAAGCAGGAGGCCTAAGTCCAAATCCTGAGAAAACCAGAGAACTCCTGAATCCAGGGAACATCAATCAATAGGAATTAATCAAACGCCTCCATACCTACACTGAAACCAAGCACCATNTCAATGGTGCTATGTAGAAGGAGAAGTTTTGAGACTACTGTAAAAATAAGACTGAAAACCAGAGGCAGGAGGCTTAACTCCAAACTCTAGGAACACCAGAGAACTCCTGACTCCAGGGAACATTAATTGACAGGAGCTCATCAAACGCCTCCATACCTACACTGAAACCAAGCACCACCCAAGGGCCAACAAGTACCAGAGCAAGACATACCATGCAAATTCTCCAGCAACACAGGAACATAGCCCTGAGCTTCAATATACAGGCTGCCCAAAGTTACTCCAAACCCATTGACATCTCATAACTCATTACTGGAGACTTCATTGTACTCCAGAAAGAAGAAATCCAGCTCCACCCACCAGAACTCCAACAAAAGCTTCCCTAACCCTTGAAAAGCCACTGATACAACCCCATCCATAGTGAGGAAACTCATTAATAAAGAGAACTCCACAAATTCCCAGAATAGAGAAAGGCCACCCCAAACACAGCAATATAAACAAGATGAAGAGACAGGAATACTCAGCAGGTAAAGGAACAGGATAAATGCCCACCAAACCAAACAAAAGAAGAAGAGATAGGGAATCTACCTGAGAAAGAATTACAAATATTGATAGAGAAAATGATCCAAAATCTTGAAATCAAAATGGAATCACAGAAAAATAGNACAACTGACAAACAACTAATCTCAAAAATATACAAGCAACTCCTGGAGCTCAATTCTAGAAAAATAAATGATCCAATCAAAAAATGGGCCAAAGAACTAAATAGACATTTCTCCAAAGAAGACATATGGATGGCTAACAAACACATGAAAAGATGCTCAACATCACTTATCAGGGAAATGCAAATGAAAACCACAATGAGGTACCATTTCACGCCAGTTAGAATGGCTGTGATCCAAAAGTCTACAAGCAATAAATGCTGGAGAGGGTGTGGAGAAAAGGGAACCGTCTTACACTGTTGGTGGGAATGCAAATTAGTACAGCCACTATGGTGAACAGTGTGGAGATTCCTTTAAAAATTGCAACTAGAACTGCCTTATGACCCAGCAATCCCACTGCTGGGTATACACACCAAGGAAAGCAGAACTGAAAGAGACACGTGTACCCCAATGTTCATCACAGCACTGTTTACAATAGCCAGGACATGGAAACAACCTAGATGTCCGTCAGCAGATGAAAGGATAAGAAAGCTGTGGTACATATACACAATGGAGTATTACTCAGCAATCAAAAAGAATACATTTGAATCAGTTCTAATGAGGTGGATGAAACTGGAGCCTATTATACAGAGTGAAGTAAGCCAGAAAGAAAAACACCAATACAGTATACTAACACATATATATGGAATTTAGAATGATGGTAATGATAACCCTGTATGCGAGACAGCAAAAGAGACACAGATGTATAGACCAGACTTTTGGACTCTGAGCGAGAGGTTGGGATGATTTGGGAGAACGGCATTGAAACATGTATACTATCATGTAAGAAATGAATCACCAGTCTATGTTCGATACAGGATACAGGATGCTTGGGGCTGGTGCATGGGGATGATGCAGAGAGATGAAATGGGGTGGATGGTGGGAAGGGGGTTCAGGATTGGGAACTCATGTACACCCGTGACAGATTCATGTCAATGTACGGCAAAACCAATACAGTAATGTAAAGTAAAATGAAGTAAAAATTAAAATTAAAGAAAAAAATAAAAAGGTAAAAACCTTTATATATAAAAAAAGAAAGTGAAAGAGGAGAGTGAAAAAGCTGGCTTAAAACTAAACCTTTAGAAAACTAAGATCATGGCATCCAGTCCTATCACTTCATGGCAAACAGATGCGAAAACAATGGAAACAGTGAGAGACTTTATCTTCTTGGGGTCCAAAATCACTGCAGATGGTGACTACAGTCATGAAATTAAAAAGCCGCTTGCTCCTTGAGATAAAAGCTATGACAAACCTAGACAGCATGTTAAAAAGCAGAGACATTACTTTGCTGACAAAGGTCCATCTAATTAAAGCTATGGCTTTTCCAGTAGTCATGTATGGACGTCAGAGCTGGACCATAAAGAAAGCTGAGCATGCCATAAAAAGGAATGCATCTGAGTCGGTTCTAATGAGGTGGATGAACCTAGAGCCTATTATACAGAGCGTACAGTGAAGTAACTCAGAAAGAGAAAGATAAATATCATATACTAACACATATATATGGAATATAGAAAGATGGTACTGAAGAATTTACTTGCAGGGCAGCAATGGAGAAACAGGCATAGAGAACAGATTTATGGACATGGCGAGAGGGAAGAAGAGGGTGAAATGTATGGAGAGAGTAACATGGAAACTTACATTACCATATGTAAAGTAGATAGCCAATGGGAATTTGCTGTATGTCTCAGAGAACCCAAACAGGGGTTCTGTATCAACCTAGAGGTGTGGGATGGGAAGGGAGATGGGAAGGAGGTTCAAGAGGGAGGGGTCATATGTATACCTATGGGTGATTCATGTTGAGGTTTTACAGAAAACAACAGAATTCTATAAAGCAGTTATCCTTCAATTAAATAATAAATTAATTAAAAAAAAGAAAGTTGAGTGCTGAAGAAGTGATGCTTTTGAACTGTAGTGTTCGAGAAGACTCTTGAGAGTCCCTTGGACAGCAAGGAGATCAAACCAGTCAATCCTAAAGGAAATCAGTTGTGAATATTCATTGGAAAGACTGATACTGAAGCTGAAGCACCAATACTTTGGCCACCTGATGTGAACTGACTTGTTGGAAAAGACCCTGAAGCCGGGAAAGATGGAAGGCAGGAGAAGGGAATGACAGATAATGAGATGGTGGATGGCATCATCGACTCGATGGACATGAGTTTGAGCAAGCTCCAGGAGTTAGTGATGGGAAGGAAAATTCTGGCCTCCTATAGTCCAGGGGGTGGCAAGGAGTCAGACACAACAGAGTGACTGACCTGAACTGAATTACCAGTAATTAAATTAAATCAGCAATTTTTTAAAGTTGCCTGATTTTTTAAAAGACTATATCAGTATATGCATACTCAAAATTTACATACCTATTATACCCATAAGAAACCAGTACATCACATGCAGAATAGCTTAGCAGTCTGTACAAAATGTTAAAAATGATCCCCAACAAAACTCTTTTTGAAAGGACATGGTTCTATTATGCATAATCTGTACTGAAGTCATAAGCATCATTTTCCTCTCCAACCAGTTTAAACTCCCAACAAACAAAAGTCCAGGACTAGATGGCTTCACAGGTGAATTATATCAAACATTTAGAGAATAATCCTTCTCCAAATATTCCAAAATATTGCAGAGCAAGGAACACTCCTGAGACCATTCTATGAGGTTTGCATCACTCTAATACCAAAACAGACATCACACAAAAAAAGAAAATTATCAACCACTATCACTGGGGCTTCCCTGGTGGCTCAGATGGTAAAGAATCTGCCTGTAGAGAAGGAAATCTGGGTTCAATCCCTGTGTCAGGAAGATACCCTGGAGAAGGGAATGGTTACCCACTTCAGTATTCTTGCCTGGAGAACTCCATGGACAGAGGAACCTGTTAGGCTATAGTCCATGGGGGTCACAAAGAGTCAGACACAACTGAGTGACAAACACTTTCACTTCACATCACTGATGAATACAGACACAAAAATCCTCAGCAAAATATTAACGAAATGAATCCTACAAAACATTAAAAGAATCATACACCAGGATCAAGTGGGATTTATCCCAGAGATAAGAATTTTCATTATCTGTAAACCAATAAATGTTATATACTACATTAACAAACTGAGAATGAAAAACTGTATGGTTATTTCAATAGATGCAGAAAAAGCTTTTGAAAAATTCAGCATCTATTTATGATAAAAACTCTCCAGAAAGTGTTCATAGAGGGAATAAATTCAGCATAATAAAGGGCATATTAGACAAACCACAGCTAACCCCATGCTGGAATGTGAAAAGCTGAAAGCATTTCCTCTAAGATCAGGAATAAGACAGAGATGCCCACTTTTGACATTTTTATTCAACACAGTATTTGAAATCCTGGCCACAGCCATCAGAGAAGAAGAAATGAAAGATAACCATCTTGGAAGGGAAGTAGTAAGACTGTCACAGATTGCAGGTGACATAACAACACACACAGAAGATCTTAAAGGCACAAGAGAAAACTACTAGAGATCAATGAATCTGGTAAAGTTGTAGGATACAAAATTAACACACAGAAATCCATTGCATTTCTGTACACCAACAATGGAGTATCAGAAAGAGAAATTAAGACAAATTTTACCATTTCATCAAAAAGAATACAATACTTAGGAATAAATCTACCGAACGAGGCAAAAGACATATACTCTGAAAACTGTAAGACACTGATGAAAGAAATAGAAGATGAGACAAACGTTAAGATAGATCATGTTCATGGATTGGAAGAATCAGTATTATCAAAATGATCTATACTACCCAAGGCAATCAACAGATTCAATGCAATCCCTATCAAATTACCAATGGCATTTTTCATAGAACTAGAATGAAAAATTTAAAAATTTGTATGGAAAGACAAAAGACCTCATGTAACCAAAGGAATCTTCAGAAGGAAGAACAGAGTTGGAGGAATCAGGCTCCCTGACTTCAGATTATACTACAAAGTTGCAGTAATCAAAACAGTATGGTAAAGTCATTAAAAGGGAAACACAGGTGAACGGAACTGGAAAGCCCAGAAATAATTGTTTAGTAATTAATTAATAATTTATTAGTCAATGATAATTTGGTCAATTAATCCATGACAAAGGAGGCAAGAATATACAATGGACAAAAGACAGTCTCTTCAATAAGTGGAGTTGAGAAAACTTGATAGGTACATATAAAAGAATGAAATTAGAATGCTAACACTCATATACAAAAATAAATATAAAATGAATTAAAGACCTAGATGTAAGACTGGAAATCATAAAACTCCTAGAAGAAAATCTTTTGTACAGCAAAGGTAATCATGACAAAATGAAAAGACAATCTACTGAATGGGAGAAAATATTTGCAAATTATTTGACTAATAAGAGGCTTAATATCCAAGATACATATAAACAGCTCATATATCAAAAAACAAGTAACCTAATTTTTAAAACAAGCAGAAGACTTGAACAGACATTCTCCAAAGAGGACATACAAACACACGAAAAGATGCTCAACATAGCTCATTATCAGGTAAATGCACATCAGAACCACAATGAGATAGGATCATCTCACACCTATCAGAATGGCTGTCATCAACAAGAACACAGATAACAAATGTTGGCAATGATGTGGAGAAAAGGGAACTCTCACATACTACTGGTGGGAATGTAAATTGGTGCAGTCACTGTGGAAAAAAGTATGGATTCTTGTCAAAAAGCTAAACAAATAGAACTACTATTTGACCAACCAATTACACTCCTGAGTATATGTCCAAAAAAACCAAAAAAACACCACATTAATTTGAAAGATACACACACCCCAATGTTCATAGCAGCATTATTTATAATAGCTAAGATATGGAGGGAATGATGCTGAAGCTGAAACTCCAGTACTTTGGCCACCTCATGCGAAGAGTTGACTCATTGGAAATGACTGATGCTGGGAAGGATTGGGGGCAGGAGGAGAAGGGGACTACAGAGGATGAGATGGCTGGATGGCATCATTGACTTGATGGCATCACTGACTTGATGGAGGTGAGTCTGGGTGAACTCTGGGAGTTGGTGATGGACAGGGAAGCCTGGCGTGCTGCGATTCATGGGGTCTCAAAGAGTCGGACACAACTGAGCGACTGAACTGAACTGAACTGAAGATATGGTAGCAACTTAAGTGTTCGTCACTAGATGAATGGATAAAGAACATGGAACCTAAAAAATACAACAAACTAGTGAATATAATAAGGAAGTATATTCACAGATATACAGAACAAACTAGTGGTTACCAGTGGGGAGAAGAAAGGTGAGAGGGGCAACACAGGTGCAGGAAATTAAGAGGCACATGGTATTATGTATAAAATACGATAGAAGAACATACTATAAAACAAAGGAATATAGTCTTTTATAATAATGGTAAATGGATTATAACCTGTAAAAATTATGAATCACTGTATTTTATACCTGCAACTTACATAACATTAGTATCATATATCAACTATGCCTCAATTAAAAATGAAAAAAGAAACAGTAAGATTATGGATAAGAGGGAAATAATGTATGCAGTTAGCTAGCTCTGTGAAAGCAACCCTATTCTAAAGTATAGTTTATAAATGTGAGGATAAGCATTAATGAAAGTCTCCTAAAGGAAACAACCCAGAGTTGAAATAAAATCCAAGCAACATTAATAACAGTAACAACAAAAACAAAGAGATATTTATTAGTCTACTTTTTTAAAGGAGCTCAAAGAGCAAGAACTTGCATTGTCAGGTGTCCATCAAAATATAGGATATAAGAGACCATGCTCTATTATTCCAAGTATCTGGTTTACATAATAGCTTCAATAAATGGAGATTCTGGCTTATCTATGTTTCTTGGATTTGAACAGTATGGGTCACAGTGTCAGATCTCTTCTGAATATACAACAGGGCTGAGTTATTGCTGTGTTGTTCAGTCGTTAAGTCATGACCAACTCTTTGTGACCCCACAGACTGCAGCATGCCAGGCTTCCCTGTCTTTCACTGTCTCCCTGAGTTTGCTCACACTCATGTTCATAGAGTTGGTGATGCTAACCATCTCATTCTCTGCCACCCTCGTCTTATTTTGCCTTCAGTCCTTCCCAGTATGAGGGTCTTTTCCAGTGAGTTGGCTCTTTGCATCAGGTGGCCAAAGTAGTGGAGCTTCAGCTTCAGCATCAGCCCTACCAATGAATATCCATGGTGGATTTCCTTTAGGATTGACTGGTTTGATTTCCTTGCACTCCAAGGGACTCTCAAGAGTCTTCTCCAGCACCACAATTCAAAGGTATCAATTCTTCAGTGCTCAGCCTTCTTTATGATCCAAGCCTAACATTTATACAGGCCTACTGGCTGAGAACACACAGTGTCCTGATAACTCTCTGAGGTAATGTCTGAGTGGTCAGCCATTCCTTCCTTATTACAGTTCTTAAAGTGCGGTTTCCCCAGGAGCAGCATCAGCATCAAATGGGAACTTCCTAAAAATGTAAATTCTCAGGCCCACCTCAGACATATTGAATCAGAAACTCTGAGAGTTGGTTCCAAATTTTGTATTTTAACAAGCTTTTCAGATGATTCTAATGCACACTGAAGTTTGAAAACTACTGTTCTCCGCTGACTCTCTCAACATACATCCTAACATTCTAAAATTCTACAACTATCTTTTAAAGGTAAGTATTAGTAACATATATTTCTACTTAAGATAAAGTGAGCTTTCAAGATTTGTTTTATCATTTTCTGGAATTTTTGAACTATAGTTCCCATCCCTAATAAGTGAATTCTGTTACATTCACTAATTACTAATTAAGTACGGTTCAGACGGTAAAGCATCTGCCTACAATGCGGGAGACCCGGGTTCAATCCCTGGGTGAGGAAGATCTCCTGGAAAAGGAAATGGCAACCCACTCCAGTATTCTTGCCTGGAAAATCCCATGGACTGAGGAGCCTGGTGGGCTACAGTGCATGGGGTCGCAGAGTCGGACACGACTGAGCGACTTTATGTCAGATGTGTAACTTGCAGAGATATAGTAGTGAATGACAAGGCAAATAAATCAGCTAAAGTACTTCTAAACAGAAGGGAAATGGATTATGTTTATTAATATTTATGTTTAACATAATTATATTAAACATAATTAATATTATTTTTAATATTATAAATTGGAATTAAACAGAAAGAAAAGACCCAGATTCATCATCACAGAGAAGAATCCTTTCTATTTCAAAATCTTCTTGGGTCGGGGAATAGGAGGACGCATAAGAGCACCCTGTATTAAGTAGTGACTTTCAAATTTATAGAAAACAAGAATGAAATTTCACTTGATCTTGTGAAAACTGAGCAATGACAAGACTAGCAAGCAAGCAATGAATAAAGAAGTGACTAATAGCATTTTACATAATCTATTTTCTTAACTATCAGGAAAATTTTGCAAGAGAAAAAATCACTTTTGCATTTTGGCTTTAGATATTCAATAAATAAAAATTTCTGATTACAATGATAAACCATTGGATAGCAGTATTCTTTAAACTAGGGATCTTCAAACTATTACTCAGAGGATCTGATAGTAAATCGTCTAGGCTTTGTAGGCCATCCATATGGTGATCTCCATTGTCAAATATTCAGCTAGCCATTGTGTGGAAAAATCAGCCACAAATAATACTTAATGGAACAGATGTGGCTGTGATCCAATAAAACTTTTTTTTTTTTTTAATAAAAAACAGGCAGCCTATCTGGGCCAGAGTTTGCTGTTCCTTAGTTGAAATACTACTACTTCTAAAACATTTATATGCACATAAATAAAGGCTAAACTGAAGTAATCAGAAAATTAAAAAAATTTTTTTTGCTTGGAGCTAATTGGGTTCTTTCAAAAATGGTTTGTGTTTTAAAACAATTCCAAAGGATTTTAGTACATAATAATTCATTTTCCATCTCACAGTAATACTTCCAAATAAGTAGATTTGATGGTGGTGTGGGTGATAATTCATAATAAAGTTAAAAATCTTTTTTTTTCAGTGTAGATTTATCAACGTACATGTGTATAGTCTTTCATTTTAAAGATTTACATATGAACATTTACATTATGGCCTTGTGATTTTAGCAAACTAAGCACTGTTTTTTTTTTTTTTTTTAAACCCATACATTCAGACAACACTCTACAGTAAAAATAAACATCTCGGCACTCACATAATTTAAGAAGAAAAATTCTTTTGTATAAGGAAATAAAAACACAAGTAGCTTTTTTATTTTTTAAAACTACAATCTTAATCAGTGTTTCCTACTTAAAAATGTATTTTTCAGTAACTACTCTGAACTGTTTATTTTTATTCTGAGTGTAATGTAGATGTGTTTATTTTATTCTCAGAGTATGGAAACGGGAGGAAGAGTAAGATAATAACCTTCCATTTAGCCTCTTAATGTAGCCTGATTAGGATTTACAAGTTATAATTAACAAAGCTCTAAAATGATTTAATACAAGCGGAGCCTCAGAATTAACCTGCTGCCTGTATCTTATGTATTAACATTCCATTTTCAAATTAAGTTTATGAAGCCACTTCTGAAAGGCAAAAAAAGGAGTTTTAGGACCTTAGTCATTTTTCTCTAAAACCAGATAATAGCTTTCATGAAACTGGGCCACAGTGATACCCCTTCATATTACTATGGTTCAATGTAAAAGTGAGTCCACTTTTACGTACAATTGTAAAGGTAGTGTTACTTCATCTTAAATTACAAAAGAAAATGAACTAAAATTCATAATGCTTCTGGGAAATGTCATGTTTATAAGTGGTAATCCATCAGTGATTATGGTGACAAGTACTAGACAAGATCTTGATAATCTCAAAGCCTAGCACATGATCACTGCTTATTCCAAATATCATCTCTGCTATGAAAATTTCCTCTCAATTAAATCCTAGATTGGCATCTCATATATCTAACACTTATATCCTACCTTGTACCTCTTAAATATCCTCAACTAACACATACTGAGTATATGATCACCATACAATAAATTAGCTATTTGTAGTAGTGATAAGGGTGGCCTTTGCTGGGTGGCTGCCTTGTGCAAGGAACTAGAGACAGATGTGGTCTTTAGTTTCAGGGAGCTAGCAATAGGATACTAAACACAATAATAAACTAGTGAGGTTAAATGCAATGATGACCCTGAGAGATGGTATGGGGAGGGAGGTGGGAGGGGGATTCAGGATTGGGAACACGTGTACACCCTTGGTGGATTCATGTTGATGTATGGCAAAACCAATACAGTATTGTAAAGTAAAATAAATTAAAAAAAAGAAATATAATGTATTGAAGGCACAAGGAGGGACAAAAATAGGAGGTGCTATCTGAGACTGAATTGGCTAGGAAAGTTTCCTGGAGGAATCAAAGGCTTAAAGGATAAACAGAACAATGAAGGCCGAAAGGCACTCTCTTCAGAAAGAAGAGCACACCAAACGTAACACGCATGGTGTGCTTCAGGAACTGTGGGAAGTTCAGCAAGGCTGGAGTGATGAAGGCCTGAAGAAGAGCCACAGCAGGTGAGGAAGGGGCCATATTAGAGGTGTTTTCCTAGCACATTTAGACTTCATCTGAGAGCACACAAGATTTTAAGTAGGACACTCTTTTGCGAAATGCTGAAGAGACTAGAGGCAGGCAAGCTTAGAGGAAGGGAGACCTTTAGGAACTGATTGCAGTAACCTAATGGCACCCCACTCCAGTACTCTTGCCTGGAAAATCCCATGGATGGAGGAGCCTGGTAGGCTGCAGTCCATGGGGTTGCTAAGAGTTGGACACGACTGAGCAACTTCATTTTCACTTTTCACTTTCATGCATTGGAGAAGGAAATGGCAACCCACTCCAGTGTTCTTGCCTGGAGAATCTCAGGGACGGGGGAGCTTGGTGGGCTGCCGTCTATGGGGTTGCACAGAGTCGGACATGACCAAAGCGATTCAGCAGAAGCTTAGCAGCAACCTAAGGCAAGAAATGTCATGGATCTGAGCTGGCAGCGAGAAATGGATAGAAAATATAGGAAAAAACATATTCAAGAGATATTACAAGTAAAAGTGTTAGTTGCTCAGTTGTGTCCAACTCTTTGCAACCCCATGGACTGTAGCCCACCAGCCTCCTCTGTCCACGGAATTCTCCAGGCAAAAATACTACAGTGAGTAGCCATTCCCTTCTCCAGAGGATCTTCCCAAACCAGGAATCAAACCTGGGTCTCCTGCATTGCAGGCAGATTCTTTATTGTATGAGGCACCAGGGAAGCACTGGTGTTTGAAAACACATATTCAATAAAAATATTTGAAAATATGTATTCAATATAAATATGTTTGAAAACACATATTCAGTATGAGTGTCTGAAAATATGTATTCAATATGAAGATATATGAAAATACATATTCAAGAGATATTACAAATATTGATTATTAAAATCTGCAATTTGATTAGTGGTGGAAGGGTCAGATGCAGACAGAATTGACTAAGAAAAGGAATACAGAGGTACTTCCCAGACTTTATTTACTTATTTTTAATTTATTTTTCATCCAACAAATTCCTAGTGAACATCTACATGTGTTGGCATGGCATAACATTAAGTGGTGAATTTATGGGATAAACAATTCAGATTTCTCTTCCCTAATCTTTAAGGAATCATGAATCTAGTTCTACTGTCAGCTACCTGCATGACATAACCCATCATTGTTGCTCAGTTCAATCTGTAACAGGGGTTGAAAACCATAATCCACAGTCATGTTTTATGTGGACTGATCAAAGGTTCCAAAAATGTGATTATGATGGTTCGGTTCACCACATTCCCCTTCTTTAACTTCTTTACCCTGTTTCCTGATCCTCCCAGGGACCTGAAAGCATTTAAGCCAGTGATTCTTGCTTTCAGTTCAGTACAGTTCAGTTGCTCAGCAGTGTCCGACTCTTTGCGACCCCATGAATCGCAGCACGCCAGGCCTCCCTGTCCATCACCAACTCCCAGAGTTCACTCAAATTCATGTCCATCGAGTCAGTGATGACATCCAATCATCTCATCATGTGTCGTCCCCTTCTCCTTGTGCCCCCAATCCTTCCCAGCATCAGAGTCTTTTCCAATTAGTCAACTCTTCACATNTTTGCGACCCCATGAATCGCAGCACGCCAGGCCTCCCTGTCCATCACCAACTCCCAGAGTTCACTCAAATTCATGTCCATCGAGTCAGTGATGACATCCAATCATCTCATCATGTGTCGTCCCCTTCTCCTTGTGCCCCCAATCCTTCCCAGCATCAGAGTCTTTTCCAATTAGTCAACTCTTCACATGAGGTGGCCAAAGTGGAGTTTCAGCTTCATCAGTTCTTCCAATGAACACCTAGGACTGGTCTCCTTTAGGATAGACTGGTTGGATCTCCTTTCAGTCCAAGGGACTCTCAAGAGTCTTCTCCAACACCNCCTTGGTATCTCTAATTTTCTTGAAGAGATCTCTAGTCTTTCCCATTCTGTTCTTTTCCTCTATTTCTTTGCATTGATCACTGAAGAAGGCTTTCTTATCTCTTCTTGCTATTCTTTGGAACTCTGCATTCAGATGTTTATATCTTTCCTTTTGTCCTTTGCTTTTCACCTCTCTTCTTTTCACAGCTATTTGTAAGTCCTCCCCAGAGAGCCATTTTGCTTTTTTGCATTTTTTTTCCATGGGGATGGTCTTAATCCCTGTCTCCTGTATAATGTCACGAACCTCCATCCATAGTTCATCAGGTACTCTATCTATCAGATCTAGACCCTTAAATCTATTTCTTACTTCCACTGTATAATCATAAGGCATTANTTGTCCTTTGCTTTTCACCTCTCTTCTTTTCACAGCTATTTGTAAGTCCTCCCCAGAGAGCCATTTTGCTTTTTTGCATTTTTTTTCCATGGGGATGGTCTTAATCCCTGTCTCCTGTATAATGTCACGAACCTCCATCCATAGTTCATCAGGTACTCTATCTATCAGATCTAGACCCTTAAATCTATTTCTTACTTCCACTGTATAATCATAAGGCATTAGATTTAGGTCATACCTGAATGGTCTAGCGGTTTTCTCTACTTTCTTCAATTTAAGTCTGAATTTGGTAATAAGGAGTTCATGATCTGAGCCACAGTCAGCTCCTGGTCTTGTTTTTGTTGACTGTATAGAGCTTCTCCATCTTTGGCTGCAAAGGATATAATCAATCTGATTTTGGTGTTGACCATCTGGTGATATCCATGTGTAGAGTCTTCTCTTGTGTTGTTGGAAGATGGTGTTTGCTATGACCAGTGCATTTTCTTGGCAAAATTCTATTAGTCTTTGCCCTGCTTCATTCTGCATTCCAAGGCCAAATTTTCCTGCTACTCCAGGTGTTTATTGACTTCTTACTTTTGCATTCCAGTCCCCTATAATGAAAAGGACGTTAGTTTTAAAAGGTTTTGTAGGTCTTCATAGGACCTTTCAACTTCAGCTTCTTCAGCATTACTGGTTGGGGCATAGACTTGGATTACTGTGATATTGAATGGTTTGCCTTGTCGTTTTTGAGATTGCATCCAAGTACTGCATTTCGGACTCTTCTGTTGACCATGATGGCTGGTCCATTTCTTCTGAGGGATTCCTGTGGTCTTTAGTGTTATTTAAAAAAAAAGCTAGCTTTAAGTTATTTTTTAAAATTTTGATAAAATACACATAAAATTTTATCATTTTAACCATTTAAAAATGTATAATTCAGTTGCATGTGGTATATTTACAATGTTGAATAACTATCATCACTACCTACATCCTGAATATTTTCATCATCCCTAAAGAAAAACCTGTACCTATTAAACAATCACTCCCCTACTCTATACTGTCTCTGGCAACTACTAACCGCATTCTGTTTCTATAGATGTTCCTTTTCTGGACATTTCACACCAGATAGTATGTGGACTTTTATGTCTGGTTTCTTTCACTTACCAACGTTTTCAAGACTCATCCATATTGTAGTGTGAAATTAGTACTTCATTCCTTTTTATTGATGAATAATATCCCATTGTATGAATATACCATATTTGCTTATCCATTCATTAGCTGATGGATATTTGGACAGTTTCCAGCTTATGGCTATAGTGAACAGTGCTATTAAAGAATTCATCTGCATATTTTTGTTTAAACATTTTAATTTTTTTGAATATATACCCTGGAGTGGAATTGCTGGATCATACGGTAATTCTATGTTTGAGTTACTGCTGCTGCTGCTGCTGCTGCTGCTAAGTCTCTTCAGTCGTGTCTGACTCTGTGCGACCCCACAGACGGCAGCCTGCCAGGCTCCCCTGTCCCTGGGATTCTCCAGGCAAGAACACTGGAGTGGGTTGCCATTTCCTTCTCCAATGCATGAAAGTGAAAAGGGAATGTGAAGTTGCTCAGTCATGTCCGACTCTTAGCAACCCCATGGACTGCAGCCTACCAGGCTCCTCCGAACATGGGATTTTCCAGGCAAGAGTACTGGAGTAGGGTTTGAGTTATTGAGAATCCATCAAACATTTTTTCACAGTGACTGTACTATTTTATAGTCCCACTAGCAAAATATAATGGTCCTATTGAGAGTAAGTCCAACTCATTAACCTAGCATTCAAGAGGTGGCTCAGTGGTAAACACAGGAGTTTCACGAGATACTGGTTTGATCCCTGGGTTGAGAAGATCCCTTGGAAGAAGAAATGGCAACTCACTCCAGTATTCTTTCCAAGATAATCCCATGGACAGAGGAGCCTGCAGGCTACAGTCCATGGGATCATAAAGAGTTGGAGATAACTGAGCATTTATTTACCCTACCTGGTTATGATAATGTGTCAGGGTAGAATTCTCTATACTGCCTGTACAAAGGTGATCCTGGTGAGTATTAGAGAATAAATTAGTCCAGAAACATAAAGAGATAACTACTGAAATGAATCTACAAAAAACCACTACCAGGGGAACTTCCCAGCAGTTCAGTGGTGAGGCCTCTGAGCTTCCAATGTACGAGGCCCAGGTTTAAACCATGGTCTAGGAGCTATGATTTTGCAAGCTGTGCAGCCAAAAAAAACTATTAATAACAAAATTCTATATTATTCAACAATATCAGTCTGTTCATCAGATAGTCATGACTATCTCAAATGTCTCAGATATTAAAACATTTTTAGGAAATGTTTTACATTTTCTCACATTTTCATGAAATCTAGTCTAAAGCAATTATCTGTCTTACTGATGAGATAAAACATGAAAAAGTACTATTACATTTCAATACTCATCACTGAGGTAAAATCACATTCAAATTACCAAAGAAAATTGCATACAGAGATTATAACATGATGTGATTATATACAATACATGCTATTATTTCCACTTTCAAATTAACAACAAAATGACACATCATGTAGCTCATATTACACAGCTGGAATTCTGATGATATTAGAACAGAATCTAGTCATAGTGATAATGCCAAGATCAAAATGAAACTAAGCTAGGATAAGGGCTTTTAGGATACATCAAACAAGTTTATGGTCAGATAAACTGAGTGAAGCTAAGAAATATACAAAGGAGAACTTTTAACTTATCATAAGAATACTGATTAAAACAGTGAAATGATATAATTAGGATAACAATTTTATATCAATGATGTTAATATTTGAAGAGCAAGGAAAACATAAACACTAAGCAAAGACAGAACAGCAACATGGAAGGAGAGACTGAGGACAATTCAGTTCGGTTCAGTTGCTCAGTTGTGTCCGACTCTGCGATCCCATGGACTGCAGCACACCAGGCCTCCCTGTCCATCACCAACTCCTGGAGCCTACTCAAACTCATGTCCATCATCGGTAATGTCATCCAACTATCTCATCCTCTGTCTTTCCCTTCTCCTCCCATCTTCAATCTTTCCCAGCATCAGAGTCTTTTTCCAATGAGTTGGTTCTTTGCATCAGGTGGCCAAAGTATTGGAGTTTCAGCTTCAGCATCAGTCCTTCCAATGAATATTTGGGACTGATTTCCTTTAAGATTGACTGGTTGGATCTTCTTGGAGTCTAAGGGACTCTCAAAAGTCTTCTCCAACACCACAGTTCAAAAGCATCAATTCTTCAGCTCTCACCTTTCTTTACAGTCCAATTCTCACATCCATACATGACCACTGGAAAAACCATAGCTTTGACTAGACAGACCTTTGTTGGTAAAGTAATGTCTCTGCTTTTAACATGCTGTCAGAGAATGACACTAATGAACAGTTACACTAACAAAGCAAGATCCATACACAAAGGGATATTAACTCCAAAGAAGGGAGTAAAATACATAACTTCTTCGGAGTCCTGACACAGAAGTTGCTCAGCAACATTTATTATTAATTCACTTAGTACAGAACACCTGTCAAGACATCATAAGAAGAAAGGAGAGTATAGCATCTTAGGAGCATTGTTTCTGAGAACTTAGAAAAATATGTACAAATTGTATTAAAAAATGTAATCCACTTAGACAAAAACCTGAGTTTTAGAACTTCAAACACTCCAGTGAAAATGACACCTCTTCATGAAGAATGGGTCTACTTCATTCTGAAAGAATGAGTAGGAAGAGACAGATCGCAGATAAGCATCATAGAAGCCTCCAAACCAATACAGTCACTTTTGTGGTTTGCTGTCTTAAAAATACTGTTTACTTTAGTTATTGACTAAGTAAAACTGGTTTGGGTCATCTTCTTGAATTAGATAAGAACATCAAATATATTTGTTACTCAAGGAGATTTATGTATGACAGTGTAATATGGCAATATGTATATTTACTGATTCAACGGTGAATCAAATCACCAATATGCTATCCTGGCACTCCTGTAGTCTGAATAGTTTGATTCAGGTAATAATTATGTAGTAATAGAGACTGGAAACAATAAAAGGACCCTATCTGATAAAAGTAGCTCTATCTACAATTTCTTATGAAAAGTCATGGGGCTTAAGCTTAAGTCCCTTGCCTTGTTCAAGGGTCAACTGTACAATTTTACCAAACTATCTACATAAGCTATTTCAGAGCAAGGAAGAAGAACATAACGCTTGCTTGGAACCATTTTTAAAAGAAAATTATAGCAATGAGTTGTTGAAGGCTCTTAAAAAACTCATTAGAGGCTTTGAAATATATTTTAAAGCACATTCTTCATTTTGATAAATTCATTTCAGTGTATGTAATTTGGGAAATAAAAAATAAATATTTTAGTGAATGCTGAATATGAAGCTGAATATTAAAGGGATATTTTAATTCAATGTGTTGGTTTTCTATATTGAGATGGATAAACTATTTGAAGAAGTTTAACTTTTATTTTTTAAATCCTAATCATACTATGGAAACAGTGGCTGACTTTATTTTTCTGGGCTCCAAAATCACTGCAGATGGCAATTGCAGCCATGAAATTAAAAGACACTTACTCCTTGGAAGGAAAGTTATGACCAACCTAGATAGCATACTCAAAAGCAGAGATATTACTTTGTCAACAAAGGTCCATCTAGTCAAGCCTATGGGTCTTCCCAGTGGTCATGTATGGATGTGAGTGTTGTACTATAAAGAAAGCTGAGCACCGAAGAATTGATGCTTTTGAACTGTGGTATTGGAGAAGACTCTGGAGAAGTCCCCTGGACTGCAAAGAGATCCAAACAGTCCATCCTAAAGGAGATCAGTCCTGGGTGTTCATTGAAAGGACTGATGTTGAGAATGAAACTCCAATACTTTGGCCACCTGATGCGAAGAGTTGACTCATTTGAAAAGATCCTGATGCTGGGAAAGATTGAGGGCAGGAGGAGAAGGAGACGACAGAGCATGAGATGGTTGGATGGCATCACTGACTTGATGGACATGGGTTTGGGTGGACTCCAGGAGTTGATGATGGACAGGGAGGCCTGGCGTGCTGCGGTTCATGGGGTTGCAAAGGGTCTGACACGATTGAGCGACTGAACTGAACTGAACTGAATCAAAGTGCATATTTACAAACAACTTGCTCAGTCATTTATATATCACTGATTACCTACAAAACATAAAGCACTATTCAAGGCACTAGGGATACAGCAGTTTATGAAGTAGCCAGGGGCCATGCAAAGAATTTCACCTTTTTTATTTTGAGTAAGATAAGAATGAGGGGTGGTTTAGACAGAGAAGTGACAGATATGACATGCAGAAGACAGAAGTGACACACAGATATGTTGACTAGAATGTAAGGAAGCAAAGGTTAAAGCATGTAAAAAATACTTGCTTAAAGAAAATTTAAAGGAAAATCACAGTACGGAGTTGGCTGAAATTTCTTAAGCAAAAATGTTTTGAAATACAGTAACTTAGAGGAGAGAAATAATCGTGGTTTGGGAGCTGTGGAGGTGGTAAGAAATAGTTCTATTCTGGGTACATTTCAGGGTAGAACTGAATAAAACTTGATGATAGACTGATTTCTGGCATGGGCAACTGGGGTAGGGGTGGGGATAAGAAATTCATTTTTAGACATATAAATTTGAAATAACAATTAGACACAAAATGGAGATGCTAAAGCTATGAATTAGATCAGCTCATGTGGCAAGTCAGTATAGGTGGGGAACAGGTTCAAGCACTGTGAGAAGTTGGAAAAAAAGGATAAACCTGGCTGTCAGTACACAGACTTGGCATTATGGCAGTCACCAGTGACCCTGTCAAGAAACATTCTGGTGGGTATTCATGAAGAAACGATCTCAACTTGGTTAACATCAAATTTTAGGTACTGTATATGGTTTCTCTAAAACCATGTATGATTTTTTGGAAGAAAATGTTTAAAACATACCAAATATACTTGGAAACATACAAAAGACTCTAAATCCAAGGAGGTGCTAATAAAATGGTCTTGGCCATCGTTTGCTAGATGCATTACAAAGTTCTAACAGTATTCTCTCACTAAAACAGGTAAAAACCAAACCAAATAGAACATAAAAGTTATCATAATTAGAGCAGATATTTTCCTATATTCCAGAAAATTCTCTCCACAGTGCTAAGAAAGTACCTTTGCTCTGAGGATGCAAAGCATATTTTCTTACACTCAGCAGCAGTAATTCTTATCAAGTGCTGGCAGCTTTTCATAAAATCGATGCTGAAGTCAAGAATCAGTTAATATGTTACAGGGAACAGATGTCAGAACATTTCTTTGACAGACAGTCTATTTCAGTCATACACTGTAGGTGAAAGCATTGAATAAACCAGCAAAAGCCCAGGATGCTCTTTGTTCCAACCTTTGAGACTGAACAACCGTCTTGTCTACCAAACTCAGTACCACAGGTACACATATACGACTAAATCCATGATAATAGGATCCAGCAGTTGTTACAGACACCAGTAATCATGATTCCAAAGAAATAGGCTCTTAAGCCCCATACCACAACACAAAATGCTTCTTAAACAAGTAAATCTATGCTGTTAGTCTGCAATGTTCTCATTTATCTCTTTTTATAAAATCGGCTCAAATTCATGTGGCTGAGCTCTCCAGATAAACTGGCTACTTGTTTTACTATGCTAATATTCACTTACTGTAGGCAGAATAAAACCAATAACATAGTAAAAAGATGCTAGGCTGACAATATATCTCAAGTGTTTCAAGCAATCCTATGCTGAGAAATCTAATCCTGATGTTAACTTCTGAAAGTGTGAAAATCTAATATACTTTTCAATTTCAAACTAAACCCGAGCCCTAATATAAAAACTGTACATGGAACATATACAATATACACTGTCAACAAATGTAATAAAGATTTTTAAGTTAAAAGACATAATTTTCATATTTACTAATACATAAGAAACTAATTTCCAATTATTTATCCTTTTCACTTGGGGCTGTCACCACTGATGCAAATATCTGAATGAACTATAACATAGCACTTATCAGGCCTGGCATTTTAAATAACTCTCTTCACCTTGTAAAACCTTGGTATCTGTCACTAAAGCAAAAAACAAATAAGACAAACATAAAATTATTTAAGTTGACAGGAATCATTCAGATGCACTGAAGATAGTGAAATTGGATGTAATAGTGATGCAATATAAGGAAGGCTCTGGGTGGTAAGTACCATAGAAAAGAGGTGTAACTCAGATGTTAAGAGAATTTAGGAGTCAGAAAGTATTCTCCAAACAAGTATGTGGTGAAATGGGAAGAAAAGGGTGGGCAAAGTTAGAAGATCAGAAAAAGCTTCACAGAAGAGTCAGCATTTGATCTTTCAGAGTTAGGTTCTGGACAAAAGAGAAAAACTTTAGCATAAAAAAAAACTCAGGTGATGTGCCAAAGGTCACAAAATTACTTACTGAAAGTCAGGCCTGGAACAATGGTTTCCTGATGTCTAAAAGCAAGTAGGGCTTGGATTAGGCATTGAATTTGGCACTGAAGTGGCGGTTTTGGCTGTACTTTTCATCTAGTTTTTCCTCACACTACATGATCTTTGTCTATTTTTTCCATTTCTCTGGTTGAAACTGGTCACAATGAAAACACTATCTGCTAAAAAGACACTGAGAACAGGAAAAATTTCACAGTTTATATTTAACTTACCTATATTACTTGACAGAAACTATACAAAACAAACAAAAATCTGTATCTTGGTATACCAGCAGTATCTGACTTATGGCAGGTGTTATTATTATTTTTTGACTAAATGCATTACAAATGTGCTCCTTAGCACTTCCTTACTTATTATTCTTATGTTCTCTACTTATTTTGTATCTGTATGCCATGTTTCCCCAACTGGATGGAGCCCCAGTGAGCATTTTACATTGTGCAGCAAGTTAGGATCCATGTCTTGTTTCTGATTCTTTGTTTCCAGAACCATGCCTGACACAGAGGGTTGAATGTCTGCAGAATGAAGAGTTAAACAAACAAAACAGTGTCTTTAGTTTCTTTTCCACCCACAAAAGTAAAGTAGAGAAATCACTGAATTTATTTGGGTCATTCAGAAACCAAAATCAAACCCCAAAGTCACTTTTCTCTGAGTCTACGTTGGTAATAACACTTTCTAGCTGGAGTAGGATAGGAGTGGGAAACAGGTTCTCCTCTCCTGCAGCTGATTATTACCACAGTTCTAGTAACCCAGTGGAGCACTGCACACGATAACTAACCTTCCCCAGGGAAGGCAGGTCTATTTGCTTGTTTGTTCTTATTCCCCACCTACTTTATGACTGAAGTCTCGCTTTTACATCCATGTCACTCTATTTCTGGAATTCTTTTCCATCAATGTTCCTAAATAAAAATAAAAGAAGGGAGAAGAATTCCAGAAGGATGAGTATTTGACTTCACGCAATTTTACTCATAGTGGCTTCAAGCGATCAAAGTGTTCTAAAAAGTGAGAAAATGCTAAAAGATATTAGGAAAAAACCTCAACCAACTGTTTCTCTTGCCACAAATTAGCAGACTCTAACTCAATTGAAAACGCTGGCTGTGTGTACATTTACAAAAGCATGTGCTAAGATGCCTAGCATCGTTTTGGAACTCAAACTCCTCATGCAAGGGTGAAACTTTAAATTTTGTTCCTTACAAAATACAAAGTCTAGCATATGCTCAACAAATGTTTATGAATTTAAGTCCAAATTGAAGTAATGAAAAACAAGAAACATTAAAGTACTCACCAACTGGACATTTGTCATGAAGAACCATCATATTAAAATCATGTCAAAAATCTTTTGTCATTCTCAAATTTCTTTGTCATATTCAAATCATGAAGAGACTAATCACAATGATCATAAATTAATGTAAAACAACAAATGTCTGTATCTCTATTTTACTCAAAGTCTTTAAAATGTTAGTAATAAATGTAATACTTACAAATAATTGCTGGTGTACATTCAAGTGTGAAACCCACATATTAAAAGCCAGACAAAATAAAAATTGACAGCTCAACTAAAACCAAACCACATTTTAAAGTCATTTTTCACATAGCTAAAATGACATCATTGCCTTAACAAAGCAGAAAGCACGCACTGCATCTGTGTTGGTGGAGTTGAACAAATACACATGTGGCCTGATTTATTTCCAGACTGTGAAAATTTTAGTGCACTGCTAAAGATGCTTTCTCTGACCATTTAGCACAAGTGCTAAAGCAATATTCCCTGTCAAAGGGGCCTCACTGAAAGAGAGGTTACTGGGCAAGTGTTCTACTGTTTCTACCACTCCCAATAAAATTATATGGGAAATAAATTCCAGAGGTTTCTGTCTATAGGGGTTCAGAGAAGGTTTAAGAATAAAGCTTTAACCAGAACACAAATTCCAATGGAAGTTTCATTTTTCTCATTCTTCAAAAACAGCTTCTCCATTGACCTCAACTCTGGAGATCCAGAGGGAGTGCCAGTATTCCATAAAAACAGAGTCGAATTAATTACATTTGAGCTGTCTATACTCTGTTCTCCTTTTTACAACCAAGAAGCTAAGTAGACAGACTTTGGAAAGAGAAGAAAACAAAAGGAGAGATGAGGAGAGATTTGGGGCTTAACGTGCTCCAAATATTACGAACAAAATCAGGGTCCCTGCCTTCCATGAGAGTTCTGGGTTTTGTTTTATTCACTGCTGTGTTCCTAGCAGTGTTTGGCCATCAGAAACTCAATGAATATTTGCTGAATGAATTATGATGGTGAATGTCTATTTTGTTATTGTCTTGTAAAGCTCCTTATGGACAGTCATGGGTCTTGTCTTCCCTGAAGGTGGCGGATACTGTCAGGGCTAGTGACATGGGAAGACACAGGTCTCTAAAGTGGATGAGAATGCCTGACTCTGAATTTTCATTCTTTGATCTTGTGCCTTATAAAAATGTGGAGCTCCTTGGGATTGGCATTGAGATGACCAGGAGAAAGGGAGGAAAGAAAAAGGTCTAATTTAGGAATGATATTTTCTAATGCTACGTTATTTCCCTTAGAGTCCAGCATCCATGGGATGTTAATAGGTGTTCAGCTCAGGGAGGTCTGCCCTGAGACCCTACCTAGTCACTCTAATTGCTCCCTTTTTCCCCCCACACGAGGCACTACTTTCTAACACTCTAAATTTGTTTGTATGTTTTGCTATCCACATTTCCTTACTAGAATATAAATTCCATGAAAGTAAGGATCATACAACTATATAACCAAATGCCTAGAAAAGTGTCTGACATAATAGCTGTCACTTAAATATCACCTGAATAAATTAACAGTTGCCAAACATCATTCTAAAAGGTGAATGAGACCAAAAAATATCCCTATTTCTTCTAGAGTTTACACTCTATGAAGACCAGGAAAAAGGAACATGAGGGAAATATGAAACTAAAGAGCTTTCTTTACTTTCTTATTTTACAGAGGACTGACTAAGCACGTGTAGAGCAAAAACTGAAGAGCCTTTCTTCCCCTCAAACTGAACATGTGATAGGAGCAATGTTTCCCATTTACACTGAACACAGATTGAGAAACACACTCCTGTGTCCTGCTTAGGTAATGCCATTGAGTCTGCCCTTGCTGTGATGCTGGCAGTAAAAGAGGACTTCCAAATGTACACGTAGTTCAGTTCAGTTCAGTTGCTCAGCCATGTCCGACTCTTTGTGACCCCATAAAACACAGCACGCAAGGCCTCCGTGTCCATCACCAGCTCCTGGAGGCCACCCAAACCAGTACTTGGATGCAGTCTTAAATATGACAGAATGATCTCTGTTTCCAAGGCAAACCATTCAATATCACAGTAATCCAAGTCTATGCCCCAATCAGTAATGCTGAAGAAGCTGAAGTTGAATGGTTCTATGAAGACCTACAAGACCTTCTAGAACTAACACCCCAAAGAGATGTCCTTTTCATTATAGAGGACTGGAATGCAAAAGTAGGAAGTCAAGAAACACCTGGAGTAACAGAAAAATTTGGCCTTGGAGTACAGAATGAGGCAGGGCAAAGACCAATAGAGTTCTGCCAAGAGAGCGCACTGGTGTTCTCTTCCAACAACACAAGATAAGACTCTACACATGGACATCACCAGATGGTCAACACCGAAATCAGACTGATTATGTTCTTTGCAGCCAAAGATGGAGAAGCTCTACACAGGCAGCCAAAATAAGACTGGGAGCTGACTGTGGCTCAGATCATGAATTCCTTATTGCCAAATTCGGACTGAAATTGAAGAAAGTGGAGAAAACCACTACACCATTCAGATATGACCTAAATTAAATCCCTTATGACTATACAGTGGAAGTGAGAAATAGATTTAAGGGACTAGATCTGACAGACAGAGTGCCTGATGAACTATGGATAGAGGTTCGTGACACTGTACAAGAGATAGGAATTAAGACCATCCCCAAGAAAAAGAAATGCAAAAAAGCAAAATGGTTGTCTGAAGAGGCCTTATAAATAGCTGTGAAAAGAAGGGAAGTGAAAAGCAAAGGAGAAAAGGAAAGATATACCCATTTGAATGCAGAGCTCCAAAGAATAGCAAGGAAAGATAAGAAAGCCTTCCTCAGTGATCAATGCAAAGAAATAGAGAAAAACAACAAAATGGGAAAGACTGGAGATCTCTTCAAGAAAATTAGAGATACCAAGGGAGCATTTCATGCAAAGATGGGCTCAATAAAGGACAGAAATGGTATGGACCCAACAGAAGCAGAAGATATTAAGAAGAGGTGACAAAAATACATAGAACTGTACAAAAAAGATCTTCATGACCCAGATAACCACAATGGTGTGATCACTCACCTAGAGCCAGGCATCCTGGAATGTGAAGTCAAGTGGGCCTTAGAAAGCATCACTACGAACAAAACTAGTGGAGGTGATGGAATTCCAGTTGAGCTATTTCAAATCCTGAAAGATGATGCTGTGAAAGTGCTGCACTCAATATGCCAGCAAATTTGGAAAACTCAGCAGTGGCCACAGGACTGCAAAAGGTCAGTTTTCATTCCAATCCCAAAGAAAGGCAATGCCAAAGAATGCTCAAACTACTGCACAATTGCACTCATCTCACGTGCTAGTAAAGTGATGCTCAAAATTCTCCAAACCAGGCTTTAGCAATATGTACACATAGTTAAGAGTGTTAAATTGCCAGTGTGAAGATAGCAGTGATAACTAGAAAGAGATCCTCACTGGTTTATGGAGATAAAGGGATAAGACACTAAATTGAGAATTCCAGCCATCCCTCCCTGCCTGGATATTCTCCCTTAACTACCAGTGTAGAAGGATTTGAGTTTATTTATTGAGCTTCAGAGTTTCTGAGTTTCTTTAATTTGTAAAATTCTTGGCCATTTGAATCTTCAAATTTACTTCTGCCCTATTTCCTCTCTCTTCTGGGACCAACTACATGTGTGTTAGGCTGTGATATTATCCCACAGCTCCTGGATGCTTTATATTTTTTCTTTGGGTTTTACTTTTGAAAATTTTTATTAATCTACTTTTAGGTTTACTGATTCTTTCTTTCACCATGTCAAGTGTATGGATAAATCTTGATATCATGTGGGTGGCGCTAGTGGTAAAGAACCTGCCTGCCAATGCAAGAGATGTAAAGAGACACAGAATTCGAGCCCTGGGTCAGGAGGATCCCCTGGAGGAAGGCATGGCAACCCGCCCCAGTATCTTTGCCTGGAGAATCCCATGGACAGAAGAGCCTGTTCAGCTATAGTCCATAGAGTTGCAAAGAGTCGGACATGACTGAAGCAACTTAGCACACATGCACGTTTATCTTTTAAGATTTCCACTTGATTCTTTTTCAGTGTCCATTTCTTTGCTAAAATTTCATGAACACTGTCCACCTTTTCCACTAGATCCTATACATATCAATCATTTTAAACGTCTCTATATAATGGTTCCAACATCTGGTTCATCTTTAAGTCTGGTTGACTGCTTTATCTTTGAATAGGTCTTTTTTTTTTTTTTAATTCTTGCTACTTAATGTGTTGCTACATTTTTGACTGAATATTGGACAGTGTGATAGAACAACAGAGACTGAGGAAACCAGTATTTTCTTATGGAAATGGGAGGCTGGATCAACTGAGTCAGTCATGAGCTAGATTTGCATTCTGTTGTTGCTATCCTGGAGAAGGCAATGGCACTCCACTCCAGTACTCTTGCCTGGAAAATCCCATGGGCGAAGGAGGCTGGGAGGCTGCAGTCCATGGGGTCACTGAGAGTCAAACATGATTGGGTGACTTCACTTTCACTTTTCACTTTCATGCATTGGAGAAGGAAATGGCAATCCACTCCGTCTATGGGGTCGCACAGAGTCGGACATGACTGAAGCAATTTAGCAGCAGCAGCAGCAGCAGTTGCTATCCTAAATCTCAATGCACCACAGGCTTCAGACTCTTCCAGTGAAGGACTACTACTGTCTTGTGCTTAATGTGAGGCCTGGAACACTGGGGTGTCATCATCTTTTAGCAGTCCCTGATACCTGCAGTGCTTAGGTGGGCTGGGTTCTTGCCAGCTCTTGCTCTTGTCTGAGCAGTAGACTCCTACTGCTGCTGTTACACAGCATTAGGCTCTTGGTAAGAGCATGTCGGATTCTCAGCCCTCCTGATCTGTCTCAGTTTTGCTTAGTCGCTCAGTCATGTCTGACTCTCTGTGATGCCATGGACTGCAACCTGCCAGGCTCCTCTGTCCCTGAGGATTTTCGAGGCAAGAATACTGGAGTGGTTTGCCATGCCCTTCTCCAGGGGATCTTCCTAACCCAGTGATAGAACTCAGGTCTCCTGCATTGGGCAGGTGGATTCTTTACCATCTGAGCCACCAAGGAAGCCCAAGTCTCAGTTTTAGGCAGAAGTCTGTGCACCTGGGCCTCTGAGGTAGGCTCTTCTCATATTCCTGTCCCTCTTCAACCCCCATGGCCACCAAATTCCACCTTGAATCTGTGATAGCTTTTGAACAAGTTTCCAGTTTCTCTCTCATTGGTAGACTTCTGGTTTGTACTGGTGCATAATCCTGGAATCAAGAGGTTTTTCTGTCCCTGAGTCATGTGGTATTCCTTGATAGTTCAGTTGGTAAAGAATCAGCCTGCAATGCAGGAGACTCCAGTTTGATTCCTGGGCTACCCACTCCAGTGTTCTTGGGCTTCCCTTGTGGCTCAGCTGGTAAAGAATCCACCTGCAATGCGGAGACCTGGGTTGGGAAGATCTCCCGGAGAAGGGAAAGGCTACCCACTCCAGTATTCTGGCCTGGAGAATTCCATGGATGGTACAGTCCATGGGGTCACAAAGAGTCGAACATGACTGAGTGACTTTCACTTCACTTTCACTATAGGTGAAGGAAAAGTTCAATTCTGAGAGGCCGATGGGTTTTGCTTATACCTCTCCCCAGGAAGCNAGTGGTTTGCCATGCCCTTCTCCAGGGGATCTTCCTAACCCAGTGATAGAACTCAGGTCTCCTGCATTGGGCAGGTGGATTCTTTACCATCTGAGCCACCAAGGAAGCCCAAGTCTCAGTTTTAGGCAGAAGTCTGTGCACCTGGGCCTCTGAGGTAGGCTCTTCTCATATTCCTGTCCCTCTTCAACCCCCATGGCCACCAAATTCCACCTTGAATCTGTGATAGCTTTTGAACAAGTTTCCAGTTTCTCTCTCATTGGTAGACTTCTGGTTTGTACTGGTGCATAATCCTGGAATCAAGAGGTTTTTCTGTCCCTGAGTCATGTGGTATTCCTTGATAGTTCAGTTGGTAAAGAATCAGCCTGCAATGCAGGAGACTCCAGTTTGATTCCTGGGCTACCCACTCCAGTGTTCTTGGGCTTCCCTTGTGGCTCAGCTGGTAAAGAATCCACCTGCAATGCGGAGACCTGGGTTGGGAAGATCTCCCGGAGAAGGGAAAGGCTACCCACTCCAGTATTCTGGCCTGGAGAATTCCATGGATGGTACAGTCCATGGGGTCACAAAGAGTCGAACATGACTGAGTGACTTTCACTTCACTTTCACTATAGGTGAAGGAAAAGTTCAATTCTGAGAGGCCGATGGGTTTTGCTTATACCTCTCCCCAGGAAGCAATGGAATTTCATCTGGGCTCTGAGGGTGAGAGGATTTTCTGTCTTTCCCTTAGTGCTTTAAGGCTTCTGCTTAATATAAAAAGAAATTCCAAGGAAGAAAGCAGTATTTCATGCCTGACCCCTAGAGGAAACCAACCAACTTTTATATACCTATGTTACTAAGGTGGGCTCTTTTCTATCTTCTAACCTACCTCTAATGGCCAGGTAGTCACTGGTCACTGAGTAGAGGTCCATTGAAAAGAGCCTACAAGTGAATGTTAATGTCCTCTGTGTTTTGGGGCTTCCAATAACTTTAAACTGATAACTTTATCCTACACTTGGCATTTAAGAAATGCATTAAACTTTTAGTAAATTTTAGTAAATTTTTTCTTTCCCAGGTCAGCATCTTTATGTTATGCTTTTTAAAAGTGAAACAATTTGTGAGTTCTCTTTTCACAGTTTACTTGGTTTTCCTTAGAAACTCAGTTAACTAATGAGTTCAAGAAAAGTTATAATTTTGAATATGATATGAATTTTATATGTTGTTATAATGGGAATGATAATTTTTTGAGGATTTATTAGGCAAAGCATGAGTTATTAGCTTTGTAATATTTTTTCAACCTTTTGTTCTCAAAAAAGGATTCCCCGGTTGCTTAGAGGGTAAAGCGTCTGCCTTCAAGGTGGGAGACCTTGGTTAGATCCCTGGGTCAGGAAGGATCCCTGGGTCAGGAAGATTCCCTGGAGAAGGAAATGGCAACCCACTCCAGTACTCTTGCCTGGAGAATCCTGTGGATGGAGGAGTCTGGTAAGCTACAGCCCAGGGGGTCGCAAAGAGTCGGACATGACTGAGTGATTTCACTTTCACTTTTGTCCTCAAGGATGTGAGTTAAATTGCTTTTTGTTGGTTTTTTTTGGTGTGTTTCTAAGTTTGTCACAGTTCTAAGTTTCTGAGATTTTGAGAATATCATAGAAGGGAAACATGTGCAGGCTGGAGCTATGGAGAAAAATAATAGGAAATTAAATTTGGCTGTGAGGTAGTCACTGGCCATTGAGACAGACAGACAAAATATGATTATATTACAATGGGTGATGAGAGAGGTGTAACATAGCTTAAATGAAAAATCATGATGGGAATTTAGTGTGAGGAGTTGGGGGAGCTTGGAGAAGGAAGATAAGAAAATCTGGCCAGGAAAAGTATCAAAAAGCACAAGTTCAACTTAGCCCTGAAGCAGTTCTCTAAGCAGAGAAGCAGGTGAGTATATTTAAGACAAAGAGAGATAAATAAACCATAGAAGTGTTTAGGGCTGAAGATGCAGGAAGCGGTGCCAAGAGACAAGGATTAAGGGCATAAACTCTGGAGTCAGACAGATCTGAATTTAAACCTGGTATGCTGCTTCAACACCAGGTGGCTTTGACCAGTTGGTTAAGCTCATTAAGCTGCACTTTGTGCTCAGTCGCTCAGTCATGTCCAACTCTCTGCGACCCCGTGGACTATAGCCTAACCGCCAGGGTCCACTGTCTATGGAATTTTCCAGGCAAGAATACTGGAATGGGTTGCCATTTCCTACTCCAGGGGATCCTGCCTGACCCAGGGATTGAATCCATGTCTCCTGTATCTCCTGCACTGACAGATTCTTCACCACTCTGCCATCTAGGAAGGTGGCAAGAATACACAGAAGAACTATACAAAAAAGGTCTTAATGACTTGGATAACCATGAAGGTGTGGTCATTCATCTAGAATCAGACACCCTAGAGGTGGAAGTCAAGAGGGCCTTAGGAAGCTTTACTACAAACAAAGTTAGTGGAGGTGATGGAATTCCAGCCAAATTTTTTAAAATCCTAAAGGATGATGTTGTTAAAGTGCTGTACTCATTATGTTAGTAAATTTGGAAAACTCAACAGTGGCCACAGGACTGGAAAAGGTCAGTCTTCATTTCAATCCCAAATGAGGGCAATACCAAGGGCTGGAAAAGGTCAGTCTTCATTTCAATCCCAAATGAGGGCAATACCAAAGAATATTCAAACTATCCCGCAATTGTACTTATTTCACGTGCTAGCAAGATTATGCTCAAAATTCTTCAAGCTAGGCTTCAGCAGTATGTGAACCAAGAACTTGCAGAAGTACAAGCTCAGTTTAGAAAAGGCATAGGAATCAGAGATCAAATCGCCAACATTCGCTGGATGATAAAGAAAGAAGGGAATCCCAGAAAATCTTCGACTTCTGGTTCATTGACTAGGCGAAGCCTTTGACTCTATGAATTACAACAAACTGTGGGAAATCCTTAAAGAGATGGGACTCCCAGACCACCTTACCTACCTCTTGAGAAACCTGTATGTGGATAGAGAAGCAACAGTTAGAACTGGACATAGAAAACCTGACTGGCTCAAAATTGGGGAAAGAGTATTACAAGGCTATATATTGTTGCCCTGCTTATTTAATTTCTATGCAGAGTACATCATGTGAAATACCAGGCTGGATGAACCACAAGCCGGAATGAAGACTGCTGGGAGAAATATCCATAACTCCAGATATGCATATGATTTCACTCAAATAGCAGAAAATGAAGAGGAAGTAAAAAGCCTCTTGATGAGGGTAAAAGAAGCTGAAAAAGCTGGCTTAAAACTCAACATTCAAAAAACTAAAATCACAGCATCTGGTCCCACCACCTCATAGCAAATAGAATGGGATAAAGTGGAAGCAGTGACAGATGTTATTTTCTTGGGCTCCAAAATCACTGAAGACGGTGACTAAAGGTATGAAATTAAAAGACACTTTTTCCTTAGCAGAAAAGCTATGGCAAACCTAAACAGCATATTAAAAGGCAGAGACATCACTGGGCCAATAAAGGTCCATGTAATCAAAGCTATGGTTTTGCCAGTAGTCATCTATGGATGTGAGAGTTGGACTAGAACGATGGCAGAGCGCTGGAGAATTGATGCTTTCGAAGAAGCATCTTTGAGGGAAGGTCTGCTGGAGAAGACATTTTGAGAGTCTCTTGGACAACAAGGAGATCAAACCAGTCAGTCCTAAAGGATATCAACCCTGAATATTCATTGGAAGTACTGATGCTGAAGTTCCAATACTTTGGCCACCTGATGCAGAGTCAACTCATTAGAAAAGATCCTGATGCTGGGGAAGATTGAAGGCACAGAGAGAAGGAGGCAGCGGAGGATGAGATGGTTAGACAGCATCACAGACTCAATGGACATGAATCTGAGCAAACTCTGGGAGACAGTGAAGACCAGGAAAGTCTGGTATTCTGCAGACCATGGGGTCTCAAAGAGTCAGACAAGACTTAGCCACTGAGCAAAAACAACACCTGGGAAGTTGAAATTGCATTTCACCAGTTCTCCAGTTTGTTAAATAGAAGTATTTATACTGACTTCTCAGGTTTGTTGTTAAGATTAAATTAGACAATCCACCTTAAGTACTAAGCTAAGCACAATTGGAATACAGATGCTCAATACAATAATGGGTCTTACTACTCTTAGTAATGGTTCTCCAACACAGTGTTGAGGCACCCACATCCTCTGCAACAATACTCTTTTGGGACTTTTCTAGAAATCTCAAGAAGTCCAAATGGTCACTTGCTTTAGGAAAACAACTGTCTCCTTGTAGCCTTTGTATAATCATCTTCTTCCTTAAGATACTTAAGTGCCTATCTTCTTGGCACAAAAACTAGAAAACATTTAAAAGTAGCTCAAGGAGAAAGTCCCTCGTACTGGAAACAGCAAGTAACAACTTATGCCTCTCAAGTAAGAAGAGTTACTAACTTCCTCTGTTTTACTGTGCTTATCTGTGAGGAAAAGTAGATTGAAAAAAAAAAAGTATGTGCTGAAAAAAAAATTCTTATTTACAGGGCAGAGTTAAACTCCAGTTCATGTAATGCAAATATAGTGAAACACAGATTATGTGTTCAGTAGTGGCTCCACTTCTGTTGGAGGGTTCAGGTTTGGCCCATGTTTACAACATCTTAGACTCAGGATGTTGTTATTTATTGTTTGTTTTTGTTTTGGCTATCAGAGTCTGAAGCATGTCTATCCAGACATTCAGTAATCCTGAAGAGGTCTGGAAATTGACCTCCTAGTACTGCTTAAGGATTAACTTTTTGCTGTTGTTCAGCTACACAGTCCAGTCCGACTCTTTGTGATCCCATTGACTGCAGCACACCAGGCTTCCATGTCCTTCACCATCTCCTGGATTTTGCTCAAACTCATTGTCCATTGAGCCTGTGATGCCTCCAGCCATCTCATCCTCTGTCATCCTTCTCCTCTCGGCCTTCAATCTTTCCCAGCATCAGGGTCTTTTCTTGTGAGTCGGCTTTCGCATAAGGTGGCCAAAAAAAACTGGAGCTTCAGTTTCAGCATTACTCCTTCCAATGAATCAGTTCAATTCAGCCACTCAGCTGTGTCTGACTCTTTGTGACCCCATGGACGCAGCACGTCAGGATTCCCTGTCCATCACCAACTCTCGGAGCTTACTCAAACTCATGTCCATTGAGTCAGTGACGCTTTCCAACCATCTCATCCTCTGTCATCTCCTTCTCCTCCTGCCTTCAATCTTTCCCAGTATCAGGGTTTTTCCAGTGAGTCAGCTCTTCACATGAGGTGGCCAAAGTACTGGAGTTTCAGCTTCAGCATCAGTCGTTCCAATGAACACTTAGGACTGATCTCCTTTAGGATGTACTAGTTGGATCTCCTTGCAGTCCAAGGGACTCTCAAGAGTCCCCTCCAATACCACAGTTCAAAAGCATCAATTTTTTTTGGCAAACATCTTTATTTATAGTACAACTCTCACATCCATACATGACTACTGGACTTGATGGACTAGATGGACGTTTGTTGGCAAAGTAATGTCTCTACTTTTTAATATGCTCTCTAGGTTGGTCATAGCTTTTCCTCCAAGGAGCANGATCTCCTTGCTGTCCAAGGGACTCTCAAGACTCTTCTCCAGCACCACAGTTCTGAAGCGTCAGTTCTTTGGCACTCAGCTTTCTTTATGGTCCAACTCTCACATCTATACTGGAAAATCCATAGCTTTGACTATATGGACCTTTGTTGGCAAAGTGACATCTCAGGTTTTTAACACGCCATCTAGATTTGTCATAGATTTTCTTCCAGGAGCAAGCATCTTAATTTCATGGCTGTAGTCACTGGCCACAGTGCCAGGAAAATAAAATTTGTCACTGTTTCTATTATTTCCCTATCTATTTGCCATGAAGTGAAGGAACCAGATGCCATGATCTTAGTTTTCTGAATGTTCAGTTTTAAGCTAGCTTTTTCACTCTCCTCTTTCACTTTCATCAAAAGGTTCTTTAGTTCTTCTTCATTTTCTGCCATAAGGGTGGTGTCATTTGCATATCTGAGGTTATTGATATTTCTCCCAGCAATCTTGATTCTATCTTGTGCTTCATCTAGCCCAGCATTTCACATGATATATTCTGCACATAATTTAAATAAGCAGTGTGACAATATACAGCACTGATATACTCCTTTCCCGATTTGCAACCAGTCATTTCATGTTTTCTGCTAACTGTTGCTGCTTGACCTGCATACAGATTTCTCAGGAGGCAGGTAAGGTGGTCTGGTATTCCTGTCTCTTGAAGAATTTTCCACAGTTTATTGTGATCCACACAGTCAAAGGCTTTGGCATAGTCAATAAAGCAGAAACAGATGTTTTTCTGGAACTCTCTTGCTTTTTTAATGATCCAACAGATGTTGGCAATTTGATCTCTGGTTCCTCTGCCTTTTCTAAATCCAGCTTGAACATCTAGAATTTCATGGTTCATATATTTTGAAGCCTGGCTTGGAGAATTTTGAGCATTACTTTGCTTACCTGTGAGATGAGTGCAATTGTGCAGGAGTCTGAACATTCTTTGTCATTGCCTTTCTTTAGGATTGGAATGAAAACTGACTTTTTCCAGTCCTGTGGCCACTGCTGAGTTTTCCAAATTTTCTGGCATATTGAGTGTAGAACTTTCACAGCATTATCTTTTAGTTTTTGAAATAGCTCAACTGGAATTCTGTTACCTCCAGTAGTTGAAGAAGTAGGGAAAACAACTAGACCATCCAGGTATGACCTAAATCAAATCCCTTTGAATTATACAGTGGAAATAACAAATAGATTTAAGGGATTAGATTTGATAGATGGAACCATGCCTAAAGGACTATGGACAGAGGTTCTTGACACTGTACAGAAGGTAGTCATCAAGACCATCCCCAAGAAAAAGTAATGTAAAAAGGCAAAATGGCTCTGAGGAGGCCTTATAAATAGCTGAGAAAAGAAGAGAAGCTAAAAGCAAAGGAGAAAAGGAAAGATATACTCATTTGAATGCAGAGTTCCAAAGAACAGTAAGGAGAGATAAGAAAGACGTCCTCAATGATCAGTGCAAAGAAACAGAGGCAAACAACATAGTGGGAAAGACTAGAGATCTCTTCAAGAAAATTAGAGATATCAAGGGAACATTTCATGCAAAGATGGGCACAATAAAGGACAGAAACGGTACGGACCTAACAGAAGTAGAAGATATTAAGAAGAGGTGGCAAAGAATACACAGAAAAACTGTACAAAAAAGGTCTTCATGACCCAGATAACCACAATGGTGTGATCATGTATCTAGAGCCAGACATCCTGGAATGAGAATTCAAGTGGGCCTTAGGAAGTATCACTATGAACAAAGTGAGCAGAAGTGATGGAATTCCAGTTGGGCTATTTGAAACCATGCCCAGTTCTAACTATCGCTTCTTGACCTGCACACAGGTTTCCTAGGAGGCAGCTAAGGTAGTCTGGCATTCTCATCTCTTTCCTAAGAACTTTCTACAGTTTTCTGTGATCCACAAAGTCAGAAGTTTGCACAATTCCAAAACAAATATATCAGAGGACCACTGTTAAACCAGTATGCATCCATATGGAGTCACTCAGTCTTGTCCGACTCTTTGTGATCCCAAGGACTACAGTCCACCAGGCTCCTCTGTCAATGGAATTTTTCAGGCAAGAATACTGGAGTGGTTTACCATTTCCTACTCTGGGGTATCTTCCCGACCCAAGGGTTAAATCCACATCTCCCACTTTGGCGGAGGAGGATGAGTTACCACTGCACCACAAGGGAAGTCCCGTGAAAACATTAGTTCAACTAAAAATTTATCTTATTCATCCAATGTTTGTGGATTGCTAGAAAAAAAAGTTGATACTGATTCCTTTGTCTTCTTTTCCTGTATTCATCTTATTTTCTTCTTCATAAAAAGCAGTCAATTACTAAGTTCAAGAGGAATAAGTTCATTTCAGTATCCAGGTGCACAAACATCACCATAAGCTCATTTTTATGTAATAAATAAACATGTTTGTTTATACAGAACGTGGGAAGAAAAACACACTGGAGAGAAAAACAACAGCAGGAGGATAAAGAATTCACATCCAGAAGTTAACTGAAAAAGCTCCTTTAAAACCAATGTGTTAATGTGAAAGTTTAGCAAAATTACACTTCAAATGACATAAATGAAATAATAATTCAGCATTCATTTTTATGCAAAGAACATTTTATATTTATACATTGTACTGGTGAGTTTTTGGTTTTTGTCACACATTTCTGATGATGTTTTTAGAACAGAGTATGACTTTTAAAGTTTAGTTTACATTTATTTAGTATAGCATATAATTTAAAATATAAGTTCTACTTCACACCAGTAGAAATTTAAATTGAAAGTACCCTGATATATCATATCAACATAATTTTATAGTGAGGCTGTGGCAGAGACCAGAACTCCTCTACATAAGTGGCGAGAATGGAAATGGCACAAATATAAAGTGAAAATGTATCAATATCTAGCAAAATTATATACAGCAATCCCATTTCTGATAAGCACAAGTTTATCACTGGAGTATCATTTATAGCAAAAGACTGAAAACAAAGTAATCATACATTTGTCAGTAAGGGACTTTCTGAATAAACTATGGCACATGTAAGCAATGGATTACCAGGAAGATGTAGAAAGGGAAGAAAAATCTCTCTATATACTAGTATGAGGCAACCATACAGATGCAGTGTTACATAAAAAAGTGGGGTAGAAAGTATATTTTATTTTTTAAGAAGAGGATATATAGATACACATATTCATATTTGCTTATAGAAAAAATTGAACATTTTAAAAGTTATCAATGGCAAAGGGAAGAGAAAAACCAAGGCTGAGAGACAGAAACAGAAACGAAGCTTCTTTGAATGTATCTTCTTTTAAAGAGACTCAACTTGTACTATGTAAATATTTACACAGATATAATTTAAAAATTCACAAAAGTATAAACTATAAAATTATGAACAATAAAACTTTTGTAAATTTTTAATACTACAAAACTAAAAAAGTAAAATTTAAAAAATGAGCCAAAATGATCACTTAGAGAAAAACTACTGTAAGTTACTTTAAAAAACAATAGTATTATTGTATATCACTACTGGGATATGCCATAAAGATAATTGATCTAAAAATACAAGTATTTCCTGGTAGTAGTGTTGATAGTGTTATTCTGAGACAGTTGTATATATAAGGTGATATGATTGTATGATATTCCAATTCATACATTCCCAGAGTCACTGCAAGTGGTATTCTAAGCATTAAAGGAAACCTAGATATCAACAAAGACTAGCTTAAATAAAAAACCTGTAGTCCTAAATTTGAGTTGAAAATAAATTTATATTCAGTTATGACTCTGCTTTTGTCATATTTTATATCTAAAGAAGATATGTTCTCCTTATGTTATCCACTAGAAAAGACCTAGAAAAGATGCTCAACATAGTAGCAGGCCCTTAGTGCCTAGATTATAGTCTTGGGGTAATACCTGATTCCAGGTCTGAGGAAGGAAGTATATAAGTTAAATCAAGAACATCATGTCACACTAAAAATTATATATTTAAGCCATCCATATATCAAAGAATAAATCAAAAGGGAAATTTCAAAGTATTTTTAGATGAAAAGGAAAACACTACTGACCAGAATATCCTACCTGCCTCCTGAGAAACCTGTATACAGGTCAAGAAGCAACTGTTAGAATCAGACATGGAAGAGAGAACTATTCCAGTGGGGAAAGGAATATGTAAAGGATGTATATTGTCACCCTGCTTATTTAACTTATATGCAGAGTACACCATGCAAAATGCCAGGTTGGATAAAGCTCAAAGTGGAATCAAGATTGCCTGAAGAAATATCAATAACCTCAGATATGCAGATGACACCACCCTAATAGTGAAAGCGAAGAGGAACTAAAGAGCCTCTTGATGAGGGTGAAAGAGGAGACTGAAGAAGCTGGCTTAAAACTCAGCATTCAGCAAACTAGGATCATGGCATCCAGTTCCATCACTTCCTGGCAAATAGATGGGGAAAAAATGGAAACAGTGACAAACTATATTTTCCTGGGCTCCAAAATCACTGGTGACAGTGACTGCAGCCTCAAAATTAAAAGACGCATGCTCCTTGGGAAAAAAGCTATGACAAACCTAGAGAGCCTATCAACAAGCAGACACATCACCTTACTGGAAAAAAGTCCATACAGTCAAAGCCACGGCTTTTCCAGTAGTCATGTACAGATGTGAGAGCTGGATCATAAAGAAGGCTAAGCACTGAAGAACTGATTGTGAACTGTAGTGCTGGAGAAGACTCTTGAGAGTACCTTGGACTGCAAGAGGAACAAACCAGCCATCAATCATAAAGGAAATAAACCCTGAATATGCATTGGAAAGACTGATACTGAAGCTGAAGCCCCAATACTCTGGCCACCTGATGTGAAGGGCCAACTCAATGGAAAAGACCCTGATGCTGGGAAAGATTGAAGGCAGGAGGAGAAGGGGATGACAGAGGATGAGATGGCTAGATGGCATCACCAATTCAATGGACATGATTTTAAGCAAACTCCAGGCAATGGTGAAGGACAGGGAAGCCTGGTGTGCTGTAGTCCATGGGGTCGCAAAGAGTCAGACACAACTGAGCAGCTGAACAACAACAATAACCTAAGAGAATTCATGGGATATACCACTAAAATAGCACTTAAGAGATTTATGGTATTCAACGCAAAAGAAGAAAGACCTTAAAATAGTAGCAAATTAAACTCAAAATAAGCAGAAGAAAGTTATACTCAAGACCAAAGTATTTAGGTCTCATTGAAACAGAAAACAGAAAAGCCATAGGAGAAATTAATGAAAGCAAAAACTGGTTTTTTGAGAATATTGATAAAAATTACTAAATTTTCTATGAAGACTAAGAATAAAGGAGAAAAGACATTAATATTCCTACTGCACTAATATTGGAATTACTAGTATCAGGAATTCTAGAGGAAATATTTATTACTACAGACTATAGATGTTAACAGGATAATAAAAGAATGCTATGAAAAATAGTATGGCTATAAATTTGACAACTTAATTGAATTGGAAAAAAAAATCCCTGGACTCCATAATCGACCACAATTTACTAAAAAAGAAATAAATAACTGATTAGTCCTATTAAAGAAATTGAGTATGTAGTTAAAGCCCTCCCATAAAATGAAATAAAACTCCAGGCCTAGACAGAGGTAAATTCCACCAAAATTTTAGAAAGAAAGAATACTAATACTACATAAACTCTTCCAGAAAACTGAAGGGGAAACTCTTCCAAATTCATTCATGGAGACTAGCATTGTTCTGATGCCAGTCACTACCTCAGGGAGAAAGATGGGAGGGTCCATGCATGTGCTGCCAGGTAAGGAAGCTGAGCCTCAGAAAGCTCAGAAAGGTAAAGGGATTTACATATAGTGGTGGACCTGATGGGACAATTCCTGCAGAACATCTTCTGAATGCTCACAGAGGACCCAGACTTCCAGAAAAGCAAACCAATCTCCTTGGAATGAGGGGTTTTGTCACTGGTGCTGTGTGACCTGATAAAACTTGATGCTACTGAAAGAGGTCAGGCCTGAACCCCAGAGGAAGGAGATTTAACCCCAGGACTTTGGACCATCAGAGAACTCCTGATCCCATGGAACATTAATAGATGAGAGGCCACCAAAAGGCCTCCATCTCAGCACTGAGACCAAGCTCCACATAAGAGCTAGCAAGCTCCAGTGCAGGATGCTCCATATCAAACCTTCAGCAGAACAGGAGCACAACTCTGCACATTAACAGGCAGGCTAATCAAAGCCATACTGAACACACAGACACTCCCAAAACAGTGCTGGACGTGGCACTGCCCTCCAGAGAGACAAGATTCAGCTCCATCCAAGAGAACACAGGCACAAGTCCCCTCAATCAGGAATCTTTTCCAAGACACTGTCCAACCCCACCCAAGGGAGACAGGTGGCACAATTAAGAAGAACTATGACCTTCTAGTCTGCAGAAAGGAGACCCCAGACACAATAAATTAAACAAAATGAAAAGACAGAGAAATATACAGCAGATAAAGGAACATGGTAAAAACCCACAAGACTTAAAGAAGAGAGGAGGAAATCAAAATGAATTCACAGATAAATAGACTGGAGGCATGGATCAAGAAGGTGAAATAAATGTTTAACAAGGTTTTAGACCAATGATTCTGAATTGTGGTGCTGGACGAGACTCTTGAGAGTCCCTTGGACAGCAAAAGATCAAACCAGTCAATCCTAAAGGAAAAAATCAATCCTGAATATTCATTGGAAGGATTAATGCTAAAGCTGAAGCTCTAATACTTTGGTCACCCAATATGAAGAGCTGACTCACTGGAGAAGATCCTGATGCTGGGAAAGGTTGAGGGCAACAGGAGAAGGGGACAACAGAGGATGAGATGGTTGGATGGCATCACTGACTTGATGGACATGAGTGTGAGCAAACTCTGGGAGACAGTGAGGGACAGGGAAGCCTGGCATGCTGCAGGTCATGGGGTGACAGAATCAAACATGACTTAGTGATTGAACAACAACAATAAAGAAGAATTAAAGGATGAAAATCAACAATGGATAATATAATAACTAAGATCAAAAACACACTGGAGGAAACCAACAGTAGAGTAATTGAGGAAAATGAATGGATAAGTGAGCTGGAAGATAAAATGGTGGAAATAACTGAAGCAGAGCAGAATAAAGAATAAAAAGAAATGAAGACAGTCTCAGAGACCTCTGGGACAACATTAAGTGCCCCAACATTTGAATCAGAGGCATGCCAGAAGAAGAAGACAAAAGGAAAGGGCATGAGAAAATATTTGAAGAGATTATAGTTGAAAACTTCTGTAAAATGGGAAAGGAAATACCCATCCAAGTCCAGGAAGCCCAGAGAGTCCCATATAGGACAAAGCCAAGAAGAAACATGCCAAGACACATGTTAATCAAACCAACAAAAATTAAACACAAAGAAAAATATTAAAAGCAGCAAGGGAAAAGCAACTAGGAGATCTCCATAAGACTAACAGCTGGTCTGTCAACAAAAGCTCTGTAGGCCAGAAAGAAATGGTAGAATATACTTAAGGTGAGGAAAGGGAAAAAACCTACAACCAGGATTATTCTATACAGCAAGGATCGCACTCAGATTCGAAGGAGAAATCAAAAGCTTTACAGACAAACAAATGTTAAAAAGAATACAGCACCACCAAATCAGCTCTTCAATAAATGCTAAAAGAACTTCTCTACACAGGAAACACAAAAACAAATGGTCTATAAAAACAAACCAAAGACAATAAAGTAAATTGTAACAGGGTATACTTACCAATAATTACCTTAAATGTAAACGGGCTAAATGCTCCAACCAAAAGACATACTGGCTGAATGGATACAAAAAGGAAGACCGTTATATAAGATGTATACAAGACACCCACCTCAGACCCAGGGACACAGACAGACTGAAAGTGAGGAGCTGGAAAAAAATATCCCATGAAAGTTTCACTGTCAAAAAAAAAAAAAAAACCTCATGCAAATGGAAATCAAAACATAAAATAAGACTTTAAAATAAAGACCATTAAAAAGGCAAAAAAAAAAAGATACTTCATAATGATCAAGGGATCAATCCAAGAAAAAGATGTAACAATTATATATATACATACCCAACATGGGAGCACCCCAACACATAAGGTGAATGCTGACAAATATTAAAGGAGAAACTGACCATAACACAATAGTGGGGGACTTTAATACACTCAAATCAATGGACAGATCATCCAGACAGGAAATTTAATAGGGAAACACAAGATTTAAACAATCCTTTGGAACAGTTGGACCTAACTGATACCAACAGGGCATTTCATCCAAACACAACAGATTTCACTTTTTTCTAAGTGCACATGGAACATTCTCTAGGACAGATCTTGGGCCATAAGTCAAATCTTGGTAAAATTTAAAAAACTGAAATTACTTCAAGCATCTTTTATGATCACAATTCTATAAGATTCTCTATCAACCTCAGGAAAAAACTATAAAAAACACAAACATATGGAGGCTACATAACATGCTTCTGAATAACAAAAAGATCACTTCAGAAAACAAAAAGGAAATAAAAATATGCCTAGAAACAAGTGACAATGAAAACACAACACTCAAAACCTATGGGGTGCAATAAAAGCAATGCTAAGAGGGAAATTTATAGCAATACAAGCCTATATTGAGAAATAAGAGAGACACTGGGAAAACAACATAAACTTCCATACCTAAAGCAACAAGAAAAAGAAGAACAGCAAAAAAAAAAAAAAAAAAAATCTCCAAGTTAGTAGACAGAAAGAAGTCATAAAGGTCAGAGCAGAAAATTAGTTGAAATAGGATGAAAAAGACATAGCAAATATCAATAAAACTTAAAGTTCTTTGAGAAGATAATCAAAATTGACAAACCATTAGCTGGAAATTCATCAAGAAAAAATGGAAGATTTAAATCAATAAAATTAGAAATGAAAAAGGAGGCAAAAACCATTACAATATTGTAAAGTAATTATCCTCCAATTAAAATGAATAATAAACTTTAGAAAAGAAAAAGAAGTTACAATGGACAACCCAGGAAAACAAAGGATCATAAGAGACTACTATGAGCAACTATATGCCAAACACGTGGACAACCCGGGGGAAATGGAAAAATTCTCAGAAAAATATAACCTTCCAAGACTGAACCTGGAAGAAACAGAAGATGTGAACAGACCAATCACATGCACAAACATTGAAACTGTAACCAAAAATCTTCAAACAAACAAAAGCCCAGGGCCCAGATGGCTTCACAGGTGAATTCTACCAAAAGTTTAGAGAACTGATACCGATCCTTATCAACCTCTTTCAAAACACTGCAGAGGAAGGAAAATGCCCAAACTCATTGTAGGAGATCACAATCACGCTAATACCAAAAGCAGACAAAGATGCCACAAAAATAGAAAACTATAGGTCAATATCACTGATGAACATACAAAAATCCTCAACAAGCTTCTAGCCAACAACAGATTAAAAAGATCATATATGATGATAAAGTGGGCTTTATCCCAGGGACACAAGAATTCTTCAATATACTCAAATCAATCAATGTGATACACCATATTAACAAACTGAAAGATAAAAATTATATGATCATTTCAATAGATGCAGAGAAAGCTTTTGACAAAATTCAGCACCCATTTATGATAAAAAAAAAACCCTCCAGAAATTAGGCAAAGAAAAAACATATAAAAATTTAATAAAGGCCATATATGACAAATATACAGCAAGTATTACTCTCACAGGTGAAAAACTGAAAGTATTTCCTCTAAAATCAGGAACAAGACAAGGGGGACCACTCTCACCCACTATTATTCAACATAGTTTTGGAAGTCCTAGTCATATTAGTCAGAGAAGAAAAATAAATAAAAGAAATCAAGGAATAGAAGAAGTAAAATTCTCACTGTGTGCAGATGACATCATTCTTTACACAGAAAACACTCAAGATGCCACCAGAAAATTATTAGCGCTAATCAGTGAATATCTTAAAGTTTCAGGATATAAAATTACTACACAGAAATCCCTTGCATTCCTATACACAAACTATGAAAAATCAGAGCAATTAAGGAAAGAATCCCATTCACCACTACAACAAAAGAACAATATACTCAGGAATAAGTTTACCTTAAGAGACAAAATACCTATATGCAGAAAACTATAAGACAGTGATAAAAGAAATTAAAGATGACACAAACAGATAGATAGATATACCAAGTTTTTGGACTGGAAGAATCAAATTGTGAAAATGATTGTACTACTCAAAGCAATCTACAGATTCAATGCAATCTCTATCTAACTACCAACGGTAATTTTCACAGAACTAGAACAAGTAATTTCACAATTTGTATGGAAACATAAAAGATCCCAAATAGCCAAAGCCAATCCTGAGAAAGAAGAAGAGAACTGGAGGAATCAACTTTTCTGACTTCAGACTAAATTACAAAGCTACAATAATCAAGACAGTATGGTACTGACACACAAAAAGAAATATAGATGGGACAAGACAGAAAGCTCAGAGATCTATGCACCTATGGAAAACTTATATTTGACAAAGGAGGCAAAAATATACAATGGAGAAAAAACAATCTCTTCAAATAACTGGTGCTAGGGAAACAAAAATTTCCTAACACCATACATAACTTACGAACATATGAAAATATGCACAGCCACACTTATTATTAGAGAAATGGAAATAAAAACTACAATGAGGTATCACCTTGCACCAGTCAGAATCAGTTTAGTTCAGTTTAGTCACTCAGTCGTGTCCAACTCTTTGCGACCCCATGAATTGCAGCACGCCAGGCCTCCCTGTCCATCACCAACTCCCGGAGTTCACTCAGACTCACGTCCATCAAGTCAGTGATGCTATCCAGTGAGAATAGTTGCCATCAAAAAATCTACAAACAATAAATGCTGGAGAGGGTATGGAGAAGTGAGAATGCTGATAGGAATGTAAGTTGATACAGCTACTATGGAGAACAGTACAGAGATTCCTTAAAAAATATGAATAAAACTTTCATATGACCCAGCAATCCCACTACAGGGTATATACCCTCAGGAAAACACAACTGAAAAACACACATACACACCAGTGTTCATCACGGCACTGTTTTATGTGCTTCCCTTGTAGCTCAGTCGGTAAAGAATCTGCCTGCAATGCGAGAGACCTGGGTTCAGTTCCTGGGTCAGGAGGATTCCCTAGAGAAGGAAATGGTAGCCCACTGCAGTATTCTTGCCTGGACAATCTCATGGACAGAGGAGCCTGGTGGGCTAGTACATGGGGTTGCAAGAATCAGACATGACATAGTGACTAAACCAAACCAACCAGGACATGGAAACAACCTAGATGTCCATCAAGAGATGAGTGGATAAAGAAACTGTAGTATATATACAGAATGGAATATTATTCAGCTATTAAAAGGAATGCATTTGAATAAGTTTCAATCAGGGAGATGAACCTAGAACCTATTATACAGAGTGAAATAAGTCAGAAAGAGAAAGACAAATACTGTATATAGATGCAAATATATGGAATCTAGAAAGGTGGTACTGATGATCCTATTTCCAAGGCAGCAAAGGAGATGCAGACATAAAGAACAGATTTCAGGTCACAGTGAGGGGAGGGAGAAGGTGAGATGACTTGAGAGAGTAGTATTGAAACATATACATTACCATATGTAAAATTGATAGCCAGTGGGAATTTGCTGTATGGTGCAGCAAACCCAAAGAAAGGGCTCTATGACAGCACAGAGGGGTAGGATGGGGAGGGAGGTAAAAGAGAAGGAACATATGCATACCTATGGTTGATTCATGCTGATGTATGCTAGAACCGTCACAATATTTAAAGTAATTATATTCCAATTAAAAATAAAATTAAATTAAAAAAAGACACTACAAGTAAAGGAAACTACAGACCAGTATCTCTCATGAACACAGACATAAAACTTCTAAAACTACTCTTCAGCAAATTTGAATTCAGCAATACATACAAAGGATACTATATTGTGACAAAGTGGGGTTTATCCTGAGAATGCAGAGTTGCTTGAACATTCTAAAATCAATCAATACAGCTTCACATATTAAGAAACTAAAATCAAGACATCATATGATCATCACAATAGATAGTGAAAAGTCATCTGACAAAATTTAACACTCACAATAAAAAGTCAGCAATCTTGGAAAAGAAGATAATTTCCTTTCTCCTCCTATTATCTTAAATATGACAAAGATGTCCACCATCACTACTTCTCTTCAACACTGTACTGCAAGTTTTGGCCAGAAAAATCATGCAAGAAAAAGAAATAAAAGACATCTAGACTGGAAGGAAGAAGTACAACTACCTTGTTCACCGACAACATGATAGTTTATATGGAAAGCTTGAAAGAATCAATAAAAATCTACTAAAACTAATAAGGAGTTTAGCAAGGCTGCAGAGTAGACAATGTACAATCTACAAAACTTAGATGTGTTCCTATACATAGGCAACAAACACTTGACAAAAGAAATTAAAAATACTCTTTACAAAGAGCATTAAAATACAAAATATTTAAGGGCACACATGACAAAATACTGTATTCCCAAGGCTGTATATCGTCACCCTGCTTACTTAAGTTAAATGCAGAGTATATCATGTGAAATGCTGGACTGGATGAAGCACAAGCTGGAATCAAGAATGCCAGGTATATCAATAACCTCAGATATGCAGATGACACCACCACCGTTATGGCAGACAGTGAACAGCAACTAAACAGCCTCTTGATGAAAGTGAAAGAGGAGAGTGAAAAAGCTGGCTTAAAATTCAGCGTTCAAAAAACTAAGATCATGGCATCTGGTCCCATCACTTCCTGGCAAACAGATGGGGAAACAATGGAAACAGTGAGAGACTTTATTTTCTTGGGCTCCAAAATCACTGCAGATGGTGACTACAGCCACAAAATTAAAAGACACTTGCTCCTTGGAAGCAAAGCTGTGACAAGCCTAGCCAGTGTATAAGTGGAGTCATTACTTTGCCAACAAAGGTCTGTCTAGTCAAAGCTATGGTTTTTCCAGTAGTCATGTATGGACGTGAGAGTGGCATCATAAAGAAAGTTGAGTCCCGAAGAATTGATGTTTTTGAACTGTGGTGTGTTGGAGAAGACTCTTGAGAGTCCCTTGGACTGCAAGGAGGTCCAACCAGTCACTCCTAAAGGAAATCAGTTCTGAATATTCATTGGAAGGACTGATGCTGAAGCTGAAGCTCCATTACTTTGGCCACCTGATGTGAAGGGCTGACTCATTTGAAAAGACCCTGATGCTGGAAAAGATTGAAGGCAGGAGGAGAAGGGGATGATAGAGGATGAGATTTCTGGATGGCATCACCTCCTCGACAGACATGAGTTTGAGCAAGCTCCAAGCACTGGTGATGGACAGGGAAGCCTGATGTACTACACCCACAGGGTTGCAAAGAGTCAGACATGACTGAGCAACTGAATTGAACTGATGGCAAAATACGTAAAGTATTAGCACACTGAAAACTATAAAACACTGCTGATAGATCTGCAGAAGCTATAAATATATGGATCAATGTATCTTGTTTATGTGTTGTAAGACACAATATTATTAATATATAAATTCCATCCTGATTGACCTATAGACCCTGTGCAGTATCATTTAAAATTCTAATAGATAATTGGTAGAAATCATTAAAAGTATATTTTATAATTATAACAAAATTAAATTAGGATCAATAACAAAAAGACATCAGGAAAGTCCTAGAACATTTGGAAATTAACACAAAAAATAACGACGAGTACAAGAAGAAATCACAGGGAAATCAGAAAACCATTTTGAACTAAATGAGAATGAAAACACAACATACCCAAATTTGAGGAATGCAGCTAATCCAGTGCTTAGAAAGAATTTCTCATTTTAGACAAGATGAAACATTTAAAATTAATTATCCAAGCTTCCATTTTAAGAAGTTAGAAAAAGAATAAATAAAATCCCAAATAAGTAAAAGGAAATAATAAAGATAAAAGCAAAAGTCATTAAAACAGAGATCTCTGATCTCAATCATAATTTAAATTAAAACTATAGAAGAAGGAAAGAGAAGAGCAGAGAAGAGAAAAAATAAAGAAAAAAAGGAAACAACTATTTCAGACACTGGAAAACAGGAACACAAAACAGAGATTCCCTAAAATACGGGAAACAAATGAGGTGAGCCCTGAGATTGTCCCAGATGGCAGCTGAGAGATCCCACTCTAAATGCCAAAAGAAAGCCAAATGGAGCTCAGCTTGAAGAGAAAGAGTTGAGAATTCCAAGAGGCCAGAGTGGTTAGAATTCAGAGTACCAATGAAGAAAAGAGCTTAAGAGATCTGCAAAGGGTTTCATCTGAGAATGACTGATGGATAGATGTGAGGAAATTACCCAGCTGGGGAAAGTCACCAGGAAAAATCAGAGAGAGCAATACCTTGATGTCACAGGGGAGCAAACAGTTCATGTTTCCAACAGCCAAACTGGAGAACCCTCATTAACATAAAGGGCACTGAATGAAAGATGATATGATTATTTATGCAGGAAATTCTAATGAAGCTATCAGAAAACAAATACTACTAGCACTAATAAGTCAGTTTAATATATATATATATATATATATATATATATAGGATTGGCCAGAAAGTTCAGATTTTCCCATAACAGTATACCAAAAAACCTGAATGAACTTCTGGGCCACCTAATACATACATATACACTCACACATATGATTTTTTCCTACATATTAGCAATATATAGAAAATTGGAAGTTGAAATTCAGAAACTGTACCACTTACCATACCATCAACCAATATAAAATACCTTGGCATAAACTTGACAAAATCTGTGCAAGACACTGAAAATTATAAAATATTGTTGAGGGAAATAAATACAGATTGAAATATATGAAGCAACACCATGTTCATGGATGGGAAGACTCAACATTTCTAAAATGTCTATCTTTTCCCCACTGATATCAATGAAATGCAATTATCAGGAAATTTCCAGCAGTGTTCTGGTAGAAATTGTTAAACTGATTAAAAAATTCATATGGAAGCTTACAAGACCTAGTGCCAAAATAATTTTGAAAATCAAGGAAAATATTGAAGGATTTGCAAAGCTTGACTTAAAAACATATTTAAAGCTACAATAATCAAGACAGTGTTATACTATCATAAGAACAGAAAAGAATCCAGAAGTAGACACACATTTACATAACCAAATGATTATTTGATACTGCTGCAAAGACAATAAATGGTGAAAGGATAATCTTTCCAAAATGGTGCTGAAAAAACTGGAGGCCATATGCAATAAAAATGAATATCAACCCTGATCTCATACAATATACAAAAATTAACTCCAAATGGATCACAGCCTTAAATGTAAACTCTGGAACTACAAAAATTCTAAAGTAATACATAGGATAAAATCTTGACCTTTGATCTAAAAAGAGAACATTTTAATAAACATAAAATGCACAAATGTATAAAAGGAAAAGAATGATAGATTTCATCAAAATTTAAAATTTGTTTTTTGAAAGACACTGTTGTTACAATGAAAAGCCACGCTACATATTTAGGAGAAGATATTCACAAAACATGCTCAATAAAGAACTTGTATATAGAACTACACTGCAAAGAGAATTTTCTGACATTATGAAACTATTTTATACCTGCATTGTCCACTAAGTAGCAACTATTCATATACTATTAAATGAACCCTTGAAATTGGCTAGTTTGACTAGGAAATCAAATTTACTTTAATTTAATTATTTGGTTTAACATAACTAAATAAAAATAAACTAAGTATTTAGTTTTAATTAATTTAAACTTAAATTTCCAGTGGTTACTGACTACCATACTGAGCAGCACAGATCTTGAATTTATAAAAAGTAATTTAAACACAAGAGTGAGGATAAACAACCCAATACAAAACAAACAAAAGATCTGAACTGACACTTTACCAAACATCGCACATGGATGTCAAATAAGCCCACGAACTCTGGGCTTCTCTGATTATTATGATAAGGGAAATACAATTAAAACCACAAAGAGATATGACACACATAGAAAAGCAGATGCAAATTTTAAAAATGACCACACTAAATATTGGTGAAGATACAGAACAATGATAACTTTCATAACCAATTGGGAATATAAAATGGTACAACAACTTTGGAAAGTAATTCAGCAGTTGCTTAATACACTTACAACCAAGTTATTATACTTCTTGGTATTTACCAAGCAATTTAAAAAATTGAAATAGGAGTATGCTGCTGCTGCTAAGTTGCTTCAGTCGTGTCCGACTCTGTGCGACCCCAGAGACGGCAGCCCCCCAGGGTCCCCCATCCCTGGGATTCTCCAGGCAAGAACACTGGAGTGGGTTGCCATTTCCTTCTCCAATAAATACTTATAACATGCATGTATAAAGCACATTGGTATTTCATTACAAAACTGGAGAAAACTCTACCAGCATGTAAAAGGGATATACAAATTGTGGTATGCCCACATAATGCAATACTAGTCAGCAAATAAAAAACAATATAGCATTTAATAAAATTCTCAGAAATACAAACTGACCTAATAGTGACACCAAGTAGATCACTGATTGCCTGAGGATAGGTTGGTAGGGTAGCAGGAAAGAAATTAATTACAAAAGCACACAAGGAGGGTATGGAAATGTCTGCTATCTTGATTGTGGTGATGGGTTAATGGGTGTATGCTATGTCAAAATTCATCAAACTGCACTGTAAATATAGGTACATTATTATACATACCTATACTCCAATAAACGTTTATAAGTAAGAACAAAGTTAGTGAAATAAAAGTGGACATACAATATAGAAAAACAATAAACCCAAAGCTGCATTTCTGAAAAGATAGATAAAATTGATTGCTTCTAGTTAGATTAGTCTAGGAGAAAAAGAGTCGAGAAATCACAAATACCAAGAATGAAAGAAAGAATATCATTACATTACTCAGAGACATTAAAAACATAAAAGAATATTATATATAACTTTGTTGTGATGTTGAAAACTGGGATGAAATGGATGTATTCCTTGAACAAAACAAATTATGAAAACTGACTCAAGAAGAAATAATATAACCAAGCAGTTCTATATCTATTTAAAAATTAAAATCATAATTTAAAACTTGGAAAAGAAACAAATATTAGATTAACTTTACTGGTAAATTCTACTCCAAGTATGCTAGAAAGAAACAATGACATTATTTTACATATTCTTTCAAAGAAGGAGGTAATATTTCTCAATTCAGTTTATGAGGTCATCATTATCTTGATGCTAAAACCAGGCAGAGATAGTACAGAAAAAGTGCAGACCCTATCCCTCATGTATACAAACTGAAAATATTTTATAAACCCATAATCTTTCTAATCATAAAATAAATCAGACAAACCCAAACTGAAGAACATTCTACCAAATATCTCAAAACTGTCTACCAATACTCCTCAAAATTGTCATCAAAACCAAAACAAGTGTGAGAAAGTGTCACAGTCTAGAGTGGCCTAAGGAAGATATAATAACTAAATCTAATATGGTATCTGGGATGAAATCCTGGAATAGGAAAAGGACATTAGGTAAAACTAACTAAGTAAATCTGATTAAGCATGGCTGTTAATGATTAACAGAGGTATGAATTGCACCTCATTAGTTGTGACAAATGTACTATAGTACTGTAAAATGTTAACAATAGGGTATACTGGTTGAGGGATATGCAGAAATCCTATAATGTTTTTATAACTTTTCAGTGAATCTAAATGTATTCTAAAATTAAAAATGTGTTTTAAAAACTCAGTGTAGTTCACCATATTAAGACTAAACAAAAATCATAACATATGGGCATTTCAAAGTAGCAAGAAAAGCATTTGACAAAATTCAACACTCATGAAATACACTCAAAAACTAGGAATCTTCCTCCATTTAATAAAGGACATCTATAAAAAGACCCTGTAGCTAGCTAATATCATACTTAATGATGAAAGATTTAGTATTTTCCTTGCTAAGAAGAGGAACAACAAAAAAAACAATGTCCATTCTTATTACTTCTGTCCAGCAATATACCAGAGGTTTCAGCCAGTACATGGGGGCAAGAAAAGGAAGGTTTTTTTTTTTTTTTTAATCAAAAAGAGTATAATAAAAGAAGTAAAAATGTCTTTGCAGAAAATCCTGAGAAATCTACATTAAAGTTAATAAAGATTTTTTAAAGCTAATAGACCTAATGAGTAAACTTAGTAGTATCAAAGGATCAAAGGTCAATTAAAAAATCAACTGTATTTCTATATATTATCAGTGACCAAATGGAACATGTAATACAAAGTGTTAAAATATCAATAAAAAAAAAATAAAAGACCTGTTAGAAAGCTCAGGAATCAAGATACTATAATATCGGTAAGGACATGAATATAGATCAATGGAACAAAATTGAGTCTAGAAGGAAACCTAGATATATATGGGTAATTTATTTTTGACAAAGGTTCCAGAATGAAAACATATGTACTTTTTCTCAATCTAATTGTCAAAAGAAAGGGTAGAGGATTATTATTTTTCCCAACTGGATATCCATTAGGAAACATAATAAACCTCTACCCTTACTTTATACAATATACAGAAATTAAATCAAACTTGATCACAGGTCTCATGGAAGAAAACATAGGATACTATCTTCGAGACTTGCAAGTATTCCAATTTCTTAGATAAGACACACAATGTATAAACTATAGAAGAAGTTGACAAAATTAGACTTCATCATAACAAAATACTTGTCACTGTTTTCATTGTTTCCCCATCTATTTGCATTCAAGTGATGGTAATGGATGCCATAATCTTTAATTTCTGAATGTTTAATTTTAATCCTTACTATCCAGAAATCTAAAGTCTTTAGCATGACAAAGGCTGCCCTCTGTTTGGTCCTTACTTACTGTACTAGCCTCATCTCCACTCCTTTATACAAACTTTGAACTCTAACTCAGAGTTCACTACTAGGATATTATGTCACCGTTTCCTATGCTAAAGAACTCCTACTCATCCACTAAAACGTAGCACATACTGTATCCCATCTTTGAAGCATTCGCTCATGCCTTAAGACAGTTGTTTTGTTCTCCTATTTTTACTTTAATAATAGACCCTATAATATTAATTCATTTGTACACATTTTTCTCCTCTATAAAGTTATGAGCTCCTTGAAGGTGAGTAAGGAAAAGTAGGCCTTATTTAATCAGTGTCTCCCTTCATTCAAATACAAGACAACATTTTTGTAAGGGAAAGACATGAAGTACATGTTAGAAGTTTAAGCAAATCCACAGAATTTTACTTTCAATTTTTACACATATAACACAAATACAGTAAATATGGACTGTTTCTGCCATATACAGCATTATACATGGTCATGTTGATGATTCAGTCATAAAATACATACAATTGAAGCAAATGAGAGAAAACTTTATTTGTACCTCCCTGCATTTTCCAAGTTTTCTAACATGTACCTATAGTAACTTTTATAATTATAAAAAGTGCTGGTCTTAGAAAATAAACAAAAAGGTATTCTGGAAAATCATAATTATCAAAGAAGGATTATTAAAGCTCCTAAGTTAGAGATAATTTATAGAGTGTGCATCATAGAAACTGTCCACACGATCATTTTGGATTCATTTTGTAGAAATTATATTTTCCCCAAAACTGAAGGATTAATCTCAATGGAAAAAAAAACCCACCAAAGTTATATAAATACTACTAAGTTAAGTAGACAGCTGAAGCCTGGTTGATCTTCATTATCAAGATGTTTCACGCTTACATGCTTTGGGAGCCTTGGAAGCTTCAAAGTAGTACTGTACTGTGCATATAGACATGCAATATTAAGAACATTGTTTGGTAATAGATAAAGAGCTCTTTCAACTCATTAATAAAGAGATAAGTAACTCAACTAAAAATGTTCTGGTTTTCACACAGAAAAGTCGGCCCCCCAGAAGATATACGAATGGCAAATAAACACATGAAGGATGCTCATCATCACAAGGGAAATGTAAATGAAAACCACAAGTGACACCTCTTCACACTCACCAAGATGACTACAGTTGAAAAGATGGAAAATAACAAGGACTGGTAAAGACGTGGAGAAGTCAGATTCATCATGTATCATTGGTAGGAATGTAGAATGGGCAGCTTCCTTGGAAAATATTTGGTTCCTTCAAAGCTAGACATGGAGTATCACGTGATACAACAACTCCACTCCTGGATATATATTCAAGAGAAATGAGACATACGTCCACATAGAATCTTGTACATAAGTGTTCACAGCAGCATTATTCACAATGGCCAACAGGTGAAGATAACTCAAATGTCCATTAACTCATGACCAAATAAACAAAACTAGTATATCTATCTATGCAATGAAATATTATCAATAAAGAAAAGTAATGAAGTATTGATACAAGCTATAACATGGATGAACCCTGAAAATATCATGCTAACTGAAAGAAGCCTGTTCCAAAGACCACATAGGACATGATCCAGTTGCATGAAATGTCCAGAGGAGGCAAAGCTATAGAAACAGAAAGGAAATGAGTGGCTGCTTACAGACAGAGACAAGGGAAGAAGGGACAAGGGAGGGAACAAAGAATAACAACTAATGGCTATGAGGTTTCTTTCAGGCGGGATGAAAATGCTTTAAGATTTTTGTCTGTTTAGTATATTCACAGACTAAAATACTAAACAGAGTTGCTGCACAACTCTGAGAATATACTAAAAGCCACTGAAGTGCACATTTTAAATGGGTGAACTAAATGTATGAACTGTATCTCAATAAAGCCGTTTCAAGAAAGAACGTCATCTGGCTCCCTTTCTAACAAATTACGTGATTTGGGGAATGAGAGTTTTCATTTATAAAAGGGAACAGGATCTGTTTCCATTCTTCCACTTCTAGCTGTAAGAATATATAAAAGGGAAATATAAGAAACACTCTAGAAAGCTACCTTCATGACTTGAAGATAACTGTATTGGTTATTAGCTGCTACATAACAAATTACTACAAACCACAGTCACTTAAAACAACAAACATTTATTATCTCACACAGTTTCTAAGTGTCAGGAACCAGGAAGTAATTTAGCTGTGTGAGTCTGGCTCAGGTTTCTTATGAGGCTGCAGTCAAGCTAGGGCTGCAACCTCTAAAAGACTTGACTGGGGTTTGAAAATCCACTTACAAGGTCACTCATGCAGCTGTGGGCTGGAGGCTTCAACCTTCCATTGAGGCCTCTTTGCAGGGCTGCTCAGGAGACTGCTTCCCCCAGAGCAAATGATTACAGAGACGGAGAAAGCGTGAAAGCAATTGAGATGGAAGTTTTTGAGACGGAAGTTTGGTATCTAATAACCTAATCTCAGAAGTGATCAATCATCACATTAACAATATCTGATTGGTTACAGAGATCAATTCTGATACAGTGTGTGGGGGGAATTGGACAAATGCGTGAATTCCAGGAGGTAGAAATCATTGGGGCTATTGTGGAGACTGGCTACCAAAATGACATAATGACAGTAAACAGACCAAAGGTCCCACATGAGCAAATGCTTGACCTCTGCACTGAAAGTGGATAAGGAGGATACTCATTTCTCAGTAGTGTGACATACACATGCTTGGAGATGTTTTAAGAGCTGTGATAAAAAGGATTTGTAAGAAGCGTTCCATGTTACTGAGTTATGGTTAGCATAAAGAAACACAAAATTGTACAGCTGGGGGCTGGTGAAGGAAGTATATAAAGGATTTAGTCAACTTCACTCTCCCCCTGCTCCATGCCTTACAGGTAAGAAAAGAGTTCTGGTTGAAAAAAAAGCTAGGTGACTCTACCAGGGTCATTAATGATAGAGCAGAAACTAGAACCCACTCCTATCTTCTCATTACTCCAGAAACTATCCATCAGAAATCAACACACTGACTCATAACACAGCTGATACATTAAACATGTGAGCAGTAATTCAACAAACATTAAACTGCTGGTCATTCCACAACTGGCAATTCTTTGTGTGGCTTTTCGACAAGGACTGTGTCATGTTCTCAGACAGCAGTGGACTCTTAGACTCTCTTTCTACTCCAGTCGAGGGTTGACCTACTTAGCTGGGGGAAGAAAGGAATCACTCATTTAGCTCAGCTAATATTTATAGAGTATCTTTTCTATACCTAGCACTAAACATGTAGATTTTAAGTGCAGAAAACATGGTCCCTACATTCGAAACGCAGATAGGCTGAAGAGAAACCTACACCTGGTACACTAAGAAAATTAGACATTATGTGATATGGCAGTACAAGGATTTATGTAGTTTTAATTATTTTAACAGAAAACATATCTAATACTTAAAATGTGCCAGATACAACTTTAACTCTTTTAATCCCCTAGGAGATTATCCTCATGCTACGGATGAGAAAACTGAGGCCTGAAACGGTTATGGAACTTGTCAAAGTTCTCACATCTGACAAGAAGCGGGGCCAGATTCAAACCCAGGAAGGATGGCTCCACAGTCCATACTTTCTTAACCATAACAATATGAAGGTTCTCAATTATTATTCTGCTTTGTAAAGGGTTTTGAAGGAAGCCAATCATGAGATTCCAAAGCACCTCTGAGAAATCTTTCAAGCTGTACAGGGTATGGCAGTATTTAGCCCTACACAGTAAGGATGTCTTAGGATAGCCTGATAACTCATGGAGAGAGGTGAGGAAAGGTGAATAAACATTCACTAATGAGACAGTGCTTTCCTGGTGCCAAAATTAAATATAAAATTGTTTGGTAACTGCAATTAGCAAATTAGTTTATAGTTGGAATGAGGAAATTAAATGGATGTACTGTTTTGCAAGTGCAAAAATAAATTAATTTGACCTTGTCAAAGCTCACCAGCATGTGAAGAGATTTACATTTTCTATAGATTTCCTCCCAGAATCATACCATAGGGAAAGAGCATACGCCATCAGGAACAGATGTATTTGATCATTTTTAAAGAATATGAAAAGTAGTTTGAAGAGAATAAAGTGATATGTGGATCTGGGAAGTCTTTTGCTTAAGAAAGCAATGAATTTCATTTTGGCAAAAATCCAACAACTTTGCCACTTTATAAAGCAACTGCTCTCTCTTTCCTTTACATCTGAGTTTTACAACTTTGGAAAATGTTCCTTGCAAGGAAAGTAGGTATCTTGTAGACTGCTAATGATAGTGATCTTCATGTATTAAATTTCTACTTTGTGTTCTTCTCAATCACATACCTTGAACAATTTATGCTGTCTAAAACTTTACAACACATTATCCAAAACTGTAGGAATGGGCCTTATTTAGAGCCAACTGGCATATAATACAGGCTTCCCTGGTGGCTCAGAGGGTAAAGAACCCGCCTGCAATGCAGAAGGCCTGGGTTCTATCCCTGAGTCTGAAGATCCCCTGGAAGAGGGTGGTAACCCATTCTAGTTTTCTCGCCTGGAGAATCCCCATGGAGAGAGGAGCCTGGTGGGCTATAGTCCATGGGGTCATAAAGAGTCAGACACGACTGAGCAACAAAGCATAGGGCATGTAACACAAGGCAGCACAATGAAAAGTGTTTTTTGTTTTGTTTTTCTAAAAAAAGAAAAGAATGCAGATTTTTTGTAAGATAGTATATCAGTATAGTTTATTAAAATTTTGAAAAGGTCTTAAAGATTTAAAAAAATTCTTTAAAAAATTTATTTTAGAATTCAAAATTTTATTTTATTTTAAAGTCTTGTTCTCAAGAAATTGTATCTAGGTACAGAAGGTTTACAGAATTTCTTCCAAAAGGAAGTCTAGTATCTTTCTTTTTAAATTGACTTTTCCTTTAAATTCTATCAGACAGTTACCATTACTAACCTAGAGTCTCAGTGTGACAGAGGCCTTCACAAGGTCATTCAGTTCATTTCAATAACATATTTGTCAAGTTTATACTTATCACAGGTAGAAGCAGTTTTTCATTCTCTTATGAGAGATTTGACCACAATCCTTAGTAAACTATTCCAGATAGTATAAATGTTCTCTTTGCCTTAGAAAGTATGGTAAGTTATTATCCACTTTAGACTAGTTAGATGTTAGAGAAAAAGGAAATGAAATGATGAGGCATTTGTAGAACACAATGTGGGAACTTCTGGGTAAAACAATATTAGCATGTTTGTGAACACATGTGTGTGTACAGCCACACACAACAGGAATGAACTGACCAAAAGGAAGAAGAGAGTCAGCAGAGAGCTGCTTTCCTAGTCTCCACCGCCTCCTGCTTTGGGCCTCTTACCCTCTCACCCTTACCCCAAACCAGCCAGCTGTGTGTGTTCAATCTTGATGCACAGCTCTGGTTCACATGAAGCTCTTGGAGCCCCTTCATCTCAAGTGGCTGAGCAAACCAGGTCAATCCTCCACGTGGCAACCAGGTCAGCCCATCATGTGGCAAGCTCTTATTTCCAAGAATCATTCTAGGTATACTTGGAGCTTCAGTCCAGGGACACCTCAAGAATGTTCAGGGTCCACCAGAAATGAATTCCAAATAGTCTAAGCTGATCTTGTTTCAGGCCAGACCTAGAAATACAACTGTTTTTGCTAAAACGAATTTAACATTATAGTCTAGCTGGCTTCCAGACTGCATTTCATCTTTTAAAAAGTCTCACCTGCTACTGTCCTCAGAGAGTCTCTGAGCCAGGATAATGTGTCCTATTTCTGTCATCGCTGCTGCCGCCACCACTGCTGCTGCTACTTACTACCACACAGCCGTCAAACATAAAAGCACTGAATCTGTGCTAGATGCTATGTTAAGGGCTTGGCATATATGATCCTCGTTTAGTTTCTCTTACAACCTTTTGCTGTTGTTGTTCAGTCACTCAGTCACGTCTGACTCTGTGACTCCATGGACTGCAGCACGTCAGGCTTCCCTGTCCGTCACCATCTCCTGGACCTTGCCCAAACTCACGTCCATTGAGTCCGTGATGACGTCTCATCCTCTGTTGTTCCCTTCTCCTCCTGCCTTCAATCTTTCCCAGCATCAGCGTGTTTTCCAATGAGTCAGTTCTTTGCATCAGGTGACCAAAATATTGGAAGTAGTGACAGATTTTATTTTCTTGGGCTCCAAAATCATTGTGGACAATGACTGCAGCCATGAAAGTAAAAGATGCCTGCTCCTTGGCAGAAAAGCTACGAGAAACCTAAACAGCGTACTCAAAAGCAGAGACATCGCTTTGCCAACAAAGGTAGACATAGTCAAAGCTATGGGTTTTCCAACAGTCATGTTGGACCATAGGCTGAGCACTGAAGAATTGGTGCTTTCAAAATGTGGTGCTGGAGAAGACTCTTGAGAGCTCCTTGGACTGGAAGGAGATCAAAACAGTCAATCCTAAAGGAAATCAATTCTGAATATTCATTGGAAGGACTGTTGCTAAAGCTCCAATACTTTGGTTACCTGATGCAAAGAGTCGACTTATTGGAAAAGACCCTGATGCTGGGAAAGACTGAAGGCAAAAGGAGAAGGTGGCAGCAGAGGATGAGATGGTTAGCATCACTAGTTCAACAGACAGGAAACTGAGCAAACTCTGGGAGATAGTGGAGGATGGAGAAGCCTGAGTTCCCACTCCATGAGATCAAAGAGCTGGATACAACTTAGCAACTGAACAGCAACAACAACAAAATCTTATTAACAAACTTGACTTTATTTGATATTTCAAGAGGTTTAAAGCTTGAAAATGAAATATATCTAAGGGAAAGAAAGAGGCAACTAATAATAACTAAGTCAATCTAAACATTTCCCTTATTTTCTCATTTCATATTCTAAGCATTAGATTCATATTTTACAGAGGAGGACATTGAGACTCAGAGATTAGGTAATTTACTTAAGGTCACACAGACAATCAGGATGGAAAGTCAGCATTTGAATGTAGCAAAGCCCAAACACTTTCTGCTGTACTGTAACATTTCCTTGGCATTACCTTTCTCTCCAATCAGCAGCAGTAAGCAGAGATTCAAAAGGTAATACATGTAAAGTACCCAGTACAAAGTCTCGCAAACAGTACACACACAATGAATTGATTTGGAGGTAAGAATCATTCTCCATGCTTAGTTGCTCAGTCGTGTCCAACTCTTTGCAACCCTTTGGACTGTAGTCCACCAGAGTCCTTTCTCCATAGTTTTCAGGTAAGAAAAAATTTTCATGCAAGAATATTGCATGAAAATAATTTTCATGCAAAAAAATTTTCATGCAAAAAAATTTTCATGCTATTTCCTTTTCCAGGGGTTCTTTTCAACTCAGGGATCAAACCTAAGTCTCCTGCATCGCAGGCAGATTCTTTACCTGCTGAGCCATCAGGAAGCTGGAGGTAAGGATAGATATAGGTGAATACTAACTTGAAGGCACTAACAGACTGTAACTTGAAGGAAAAGTGGGTATATTTTCAGGCAGTTTCTATAAGGAGGGCTGAATACCATATCAAAACAAATGAATTTCTGAAAGAAAAGTGTGTATGACATGAATTTATGGCTAAGTAAATAGAATATCTCACAGCTCTCACAGAGCTGACAAAAGTCCCTGACCACAGGAAAGGGACACACAGATCCACGCAAAACCCAGCAGGATGAAGCAAGGGAGGGAAAAGAGGACGCGAGTAAGTGGGACGGAAGAGTAGGGGAGAGTTTCCCACATCAGAGCAACAGTTCAGGACAGAGGGGAAGCATTTGATGCTGCTGGAGGTGGCATCTGATCTACGGCAGTCTGAAGGGAGTGAGACCCACACAGGCTATCTGCACCACAGCCCAAAGCAGCCTGGACAGGGACACAGATCCTCTAGTACACGTGGTGGCGGGGAGCTGGAGCACAGCGGTTGGGGAGCACTCTCAGGGCGAGAACTGCTGTTGACTGCAGGGAGATGGCTTGCAGGAACACGAGGGAGAAGATTGCGGCAGAGAGTGCCTTTCAAGGAAAGCTGGACAGCCAAGGAGACATGGTGGTACTGCTGAGTCATGCACAGGGCCTAAGGCCATCACTGTAACCTCTCGCTCTCTCCCCACTTACACACTGGGCAGCTGATCAATAGAGAAAAACCCCACAGAGAGTGGTCCTTTGAGTGCCTGACGTGCTGAGCAATAAAGACCATGGCCAGAAGGGCCCTTTGAGTGCCTACTGCACTGAGCAACAGAGAAGGATCCCAGCCAGTAGGGTCTTTGAGCACCTGCTGTGCCAAGCACCAGAAAATGACCAGCTGGGGAAGCCCTTTGAACGCTAGCTGCCAGAGGCTAGAAGAAGTCTCTTAAGTGCCTTATCTCCTGTGCCTGTGGCTGCTGGCTTCCCCGAACATCTGGCACCACCAGGTATCCTGTGATCCAAGCAGCTGCACCACCTCCATGCCTGGTCCTCACTAGGGGAGAGTTGCCAGAGGCTAAAAAACTTCTAATAGTGCCATATCTCCTGTGTCCGTGGCCGCTGGCTCCCCCATGTATCTGGTGCTGCCCGGATCCCCGTGATCCAAGCAGCTGCACTACCTCCAGGCCTGATCTTCATTAGGGCAGAATTGAGTCCTCCCAGGCAGCCACAGGAGCAAACTCCTGTGAATGACCACATGCAGAAGTGAGGATAAAACCACGACTGAGCTCCACGGCAGAGAAGCCAAAGCAGAGGATCTAAAACCTTTCCACAAGCTGCACAATCTGCGGAGTAAATCCACATAACCAACTAAGTAGACTCTGTGTCTATGGAATATATAAAACGACAATGAGTGTTCACACAAAAGAGAAAGCCCTAGCTCTGGCAACTGAGGATAATGGATGAGGCAAGTACACACATGAGTAGGGTGAGATCAGAGTCTGAGCTGTTCCCACGCAGGTCCAGAGAACAGCTCAATACTAGAGAGTCTCCTGAGAGGTGGAGGTAGAATTACAACTCTGCATACATTTTTCTCTGATTTTTCTTTCATCTCCCCCCTTTTTTCTTCCTTTTCTTCTTCATATTGTTTCCACGTAATTTCTTTATTATTCCTTTAATTTTTATTTTTTATAACTTATTTTTCCACTTTTAAAACACCTTATTTTTAAATAAGTTCATTTTATTTTTCCTAATTTTACAGTCTTCATTGCTCTCTTTTCTTTGACTCTTGTTTTTATTCTTTTTTTCTTTTCTCTCTCTACTTTTCCTTTTGTAAGTGTGTGAATTTCTTTGAGTACTCTTGACTATTAACTGTTGCTCTCACTATCAGTCTTGGGGTTTTGTCTTCTGTGCTGTGAGGCCTATGAAGTTTTGATGCTGTAGGCAGGACAGGGTCTAACCGGCACTCAGCCTAGAAGTCCAGAATCACTCCAACCTAGGCTTGGACGAATAGCGAGATGACCTTTCACTTTTCATGGGCCTTCCCTACCCCTGAGGTAGGAGACCTGAGTCCAGGACTTTGGACCACCAGAGAATTTCCAATCCCACGGAACATTAGTCAACAAAAGCTCTCCCAAAGGTCTCCCTCTAACACTAACAGCAAACCCCACCCAAAGGCCAGCAAGCTCCAGTGCTGGACACCTCATGCCAAAACATTAGCAAGACAGAAACACAACACTGTCCATGAGTAGAAAGGCTGCCTAAAGCCATACGAAGCCCATAGATACCCCAAAACATACTATTGGACACGGCATTGCACTTCACAGACAAGATCCAGCTCTATCCACAGGACCACAGGCACAAGTCCTCCCAACCATGACACTGGTCCAACTCCACCCACAGGGGATAGACTCCGGAATTAAGAGGAACTATGATCCTCCAGGCTGCAGAAAGGAGACTTCAAACACAGTAAATTAAAGAAAGTGAAAAGACAGAGAAACATCTAATGAACGAAAAACATGGTGAAATCCCAGAAGACCAAACAAATGAAGAGGAAACAGGCACTCTACTTGACAAAGAAATAGGAGTAACTGTAGTAAAGATGAACCAAAATCTTGGAAATAAAATGGAGGCACAGATAAATAGACTGGAAGCACAAGCCAAAAAGTTACAACAAATGTTTCACACGGGACTAGAAGAATTAAAGAACAGACAATCAAGAGTGAACAACACAATAACTGAGATTAAAAAGTACACTAGAGGGAACAAATGGGCAGAGGGAACCAATAGGAGACTATCTGAGGCAGAAGAATGTAAGTGTAAGAAATAACTGGACCAGAGCAGAATAAAGAAAAGAGAATAAAAAGAAATGAGGGCAGTCTCTGGGAACTCTGGGACAACATTAAACATAACAACATTTGAATCATAGGGGCCCCAGAAGAAGACAAAATGAAAGGACATAAAAAAATATCTGGGGAGATTATAGTAGAAAACTTCTCTAAAATGGGAAAGCTAACAGACAGCCACATCCAGGGAGCACAAAGAGTCCCACTCAGGACAGACCAAAGAAAAATACACCAAGACACATATTAATCAAACTAACAAAAATTAAGCACAAGGAACAAATATTAAAAGCAGCAAGGGAAAAAGCAACAAATAACATACAAGGGGATTACCATAAGGCCAACAGCTGATCTTTCAACAGAAACTGTACAGGCTGGAAGGAAGTGGCAGGATATACTTAAAGTGATGAAAGGAAAAATACTTACAGCCAAGATTACTTGAACACAGCAAAGATCTGCTTTAGACTTGAAGGAGAAATCAAAAGCTTTACAAACAAGCAAAAGAGAGAATTCAGCACCACCAAACTAGTTTTATAACAAAGGTTAAAGGAACTCCTTTAGACAGGGGAACACACAAAGAAAGGAAAGGCCTACAAAAACAAACCCAAAACAATAAAGTAAATGGCAATCACATCATACATATCAATAATTACCCTAAATGTGATTGGACTAAAAGCTCCATCCAAAAGACACAGGTTGGCTGAATGGATACAAAAAGAAGACCCCTATATATTCTGTCTACAAGAGACCCACCTCAGACCTAGGGACACACACAGACTGAAAGTGAGGGACTAGAAAAAGGTATACCATGCAAATGGAAATTTTAAAAAGTGGGAGTAGCAAGACTCAGATAAAATAGATTTTAAATAAAGACTGTTACAAGAGACAAGGAAGGACTCTAAATAATGATCAAGGGATCAATCCAAGAAGACGATATAATAATTATAAATGTATATGCACCCAACATAGGAGCACCCCGATACTAAGGCAAATGCTAACAACTCTGAAAGGGGAAATCGACAATAACATGATAATAGTGGGGGACTTTAACACCCCACTGACACCCAAGGAGAGTCTTCCAGACAGAAAATTAATAAGGAAATACAAGCTTTAAATGACATACTGGACCAGTTGGACCTAACTGATATCTACAGGGTATTTCATCCAAAAACAAAAGATTTCACTTTTTTCTCAAGTGTACGTGGAACTTTCACTAGGATAGATCACATCTTAGCTCATATATAAAGCCTTCTGAAAAAAAAAAAAAAAAAAAACCCGAAGTCATTTCAAGCATCTTTTCTGACTACAACACTAAAAGACCAGATATCAACTACAGAAAAAAAAAACAACAGGGAATAAAAACACATGGAGGTTAAGCAATTAAATTCTGAATACCAGCAGATGACTGAAGAATTTTAAAAAAATCAAAATATACTTTGAAACAAGTGACAATGAAAGCACAACTCAAAACCTATCAGATGCATTAAATGCAGTGCTAACAGGAAAGTTTTATGAATGTTGAGCTTTAAGCCAACTTTTTCACTCTCCTCTTTCACGTTCATCAAGAGGCTTTTTNTGTATAAAACAGTCTTTTGGACTCTGTGGGAGGGAGAGGGTGGGATGGTTTGGGAGAATGGCATTGAAACATGTATAATATCATATAAGAAATGAATCACCAGTCCAGGTTCGATGCATGATACAGGGTGCTTGGGGCTGGTGCACTGGGATGACCCAGAGGGATGGTACAGGGAAGGAGGTGGGAGGAGGTTTCAGGATGGGGAACATGTGTACACCTATGGTGGATTCATGTTGATATATGGCAAAATTATTGTAAATTTAAAAAAAAATAAAAGGAATAAATAAATTAAATAAAAATTATATGCAAAAATAAATAAATAAAGTGAACATCACTCAGTCACGTCTGACTCCTGTGACCCCATGGACTATACAGTCCATGGAATTCTCCTGATCAGTTATTGGAGTGGGTAGCCTTTCCCTTCTCCAGGGGATCTTCTCAATCCAGGTTCAAACCCAGGTCTCCCGCATTGCAGGTAGATTCTTTACCAGCTGAGCCACAAGGGAAGCCCAAGAATACTGGAGGAAGTAGCCTATCCCTTCTCCAGCAGATCTTCCCAACCCAGGAATTGAACCAGGGTCTCCTGCATTACTGGTGGATTCTTTACCAACTGAGTTATTCCTGAGGGTGAACACAATTAATCATTTGTATGTACTTCTAAACCTTTACCCTGGGATAGGTACATTGCTATCCCGGGCAGCAATGGTGATGCAGACATTGAGAACAGACTTTGGACATATTGGGGGGAGAGGATGGAGTGAATTGAGAGAGTAAAATACATATTGCTGTATATTCTCACCCTGGGTTAGAGGTTAGGTGTGCCACTATTTGACCCTGATTTAGAGCTAAACCTTCTCTGATAATAAATAAGGGATATTTTTAATTGAAAAGCCTAGCACACGTCCATTGCAAGAACTTCCAACAAAAATTTTCCCTGAAACTGTTTATTTTTAAAAAAGTGGTTAAATAAAGCTATTTTTACAAATATAGCATAATTAAAGACAATTTCTGCCTTCTCTCTCTACCTCCCCTAAAAAATAATTTCTCTTGAATTTTATAGATAATCAAGGTCAAACTGTGAAGACACAACCATTCTCTATCTAATCCACCACTAATGCAAAGATGAAAGTGACAGTGAAAAGTCTCTCAGTTGTGTCCAACTCTTTGTGACCCCATGGACTATACAGTCTATGGAATTCTCCAGGTCAGAATACTGGAGTGGGTAGCCTTTCCCTTCTCCATGGGATCTTCCCAACCCAAGGATCGAACCCATGTCTCCCGCATTGCAGGCAGATTCTTTACCAGGTGAGCCACAGGAGAAGCCCAAGACTACTGGAGTGGGTAGCCTATCCCTTTTCCAGGGGATCTTCCTGACCCAGGAATCCAACCATGGTCTCCTGCATTGCAGGCAGATTCTTTACCAACTGAGCTATCAGAGAAGACCCAATCCAAAGGTACAACATTGCAAACACTCCAAAAGCCATTTTTATATAGCACAAAAGTGTATTTCTATACTATTCATTGGCAGAATATTTTCATAAGTAAATTTTGACTAGGCATCTATTAAAAGTAATTTACATTTTCTGATCAACCTAATGACTAAAGAATGTGTCATCTGGGGGCAGCCAGGGATGCTGCTTGAGTCTGACAACTTGCTGAGTACTAAGAGGAGACTGGGGCCTCCCTGGTAGCTCACACAGCAAAGGATCTGTCTGTAATGTGGGAGACCTGGGTTTGATGCCTCAGTCGGGAAGATTCCCTGGAGAAGGGCATGGCTACCCACTCCAGTATTCCTGCCTGGAAAATTCCATGGACAGAGGAGACTGGTGGGTTCAGAGTCAGACAGGATTGGGATCAGAGTCAGACAGGATTGAGCAACTAATTTAAAAAAAAAAAAAGAGGAGACTGAGCTAAGTATCTTGAAAGTTTCACTTGTTGGGATTTAGCTATATAATTTATTTTGGACCATCAAAAAAATGCCATGCCATTCTTCAATATAGGCAAATCAAACAATGTGATATACCATATTAACAAATTGAAAGATAAAAACCATATGATAATCTCAATAGATGCAGGAAAAGCCTTTGACAAAATTCAGCACTCATTTCTGATTAAAACTCTTCAAAAAACGGGCAGAGAAGGAACCTACTTCAACAAAGTAAAGGCCATATACGATAAGCCCACAGCAATCATTATTCTCAATGGTGAAAAACTGAAAGCATTCCCCTTAAGATCAGGAAAAACACAAGGGGGTCCACTCTCACCACTATTATTCAACATAATTTTGGAAGTCCTAGCTCTAGCAATCAGAGAAGAAAAAGAAATGAAGGAATCCAGATCAGAAAAGAAGACGTAAAGCTCTGTTTACAGATGATATGATACAGTACATAGAAAACCCTACAGATACTATCAAAAAATTACTAGAGCTAATCCATGAATTTAGCAAAGTCACAGGATATAAAATCAATACACAGAAATCACTTGCATTCCTATATCCTAACAATGAAAAATCAGAAAGAGAAATTAAGGAATCAATCCCATTCACCATTTTAATATAAAGAATAAAACATCTAGGAATAAACCTACCTAAGGGACAAAAGAACTGTATACAGTTCTTTTGAAAGAACTGAAAGAAATCAAAGATGACATAAACAAATGAAGAGATAGTCCATGCTCCTGGGTAGGAAGAATCAATATTGTGAAAATGATTACACTACCAAATGCAATCTAGACATTCAATGTGATTCCTACCAAATTACCAGTGGCATTTTTCACAGAACTAGAACAAAAAATTGCACAATTCATATGGAAGCATAAAAGACCCCGAATAGCCAAAACAATTCTGAGAAAGAACAGAGCTGGAGGAATCAACCTTCCTGACTTCAGATTATGTTACAAAGCTACAGTCTTCAAGACAGGATGGCACTGGCACAAAAACAGAACTATAGACCGAAGAAACAAGATAGAAAGCCCAGAAATAAATCCATATACCTATGGGGACCTTGTTTTTGACAAAGGAGGCAAAAATATAGAAGGGGGCAAAGACAACCTCTTCAATAAGTGGTGCTGGGGAAATTGGACAGTTACATGCAAAAGAATGAAATTAGAACACTTCCTAAGACCATTCACAAAGATAAACCCAAAATGGAAGACCAAATGGTCAAATGTAAGACCAGAAACTTTAAAACTCTTAGAGGAAAGTATAGGCAGAACACTCAATGACATAAATCAAAGCAAGATCCTCTATGACCCACCTCCTAGAGTAACAGAAAAAAAAAAAAAAAAAGCAAAAGTAAACAAGTGGGATCCAATTAAACTTAAAAGCTTTTGCACAGCAAAGAAAACTATAAAGGAGGTGAAAAGACAACCCTCAGAATGGGAGAAAATAATAGCAAATGAAACAACTGACAAAGGATTAATTTCCAAAATATACAAACAGCTCATACAACTCAATACCAGGAAAACAAATGACCCAATCAAAAAGTGGGAAAAAGACCTAAACAGACATTTCTCCAAAGAAGACATACAGATGGCTAACAAACACATGAAAAGACACTCAACATCACTCATTACTAGAGAAATGCAAACAAAACTATAATGATATATCACCTCACACTGGTCAGAATGACCACCATCA